>CAHIKZ030001446.1:1487500-1540000 GCA_903632075.3 Acanthosepion pharaonis | reverse complement strand
CACAAATGTTATTGAGGAAGGCTTGAATCCAGTTCTTCCTGTTCATTGTCGTAATGTCAAATATTTTGGCAAAATCCCCTTATCACTGGTATGCCACAATAGTCATTGAAAATATTGTTTTTATCATTTCACTCCAAGCAAGGCAATATAAACCACTAGCATGCAAGGGGTTAGTAAGATTGAAAGAGAGAGAGGAAAGTAAGAGAATAAGATTGAAAGAGACAGATGATGATGATTGACATTGCATTTAAATTGTCAAAGAACATAATTGACAAGAAAGCCAGAAGTCAGAGGAGAATTGCACAAGAAAAAATTATGGGAGAAGAAACTATTAGAATAGAACTTATAGATCTGTGTGCAAATTTGTAATGTCAAGGTACCAATGAAGGACATGCATCTATCTATCTATCTATCTATCTATCTATCTATCTATCTATCTATCTATCTATCTCATTCTATATATGTCTATATTTCTGAGATGAGGTATTGTAACTATTTACACTATTTACATTGTTTAGACTGTTGTCCTCATCATCGTTGTCATCTTCATGGCATTTCGGCCATTGTACGCTTTGGCCTTCTTCAGGTGATATACATTGGAATTATTTTAGTGTAATAAATAAAGGGTTTGGTTTGAAATTTTGAATTTATAAAACTTGAAGAATAATATTAGTTTCTAAGGATATGGGGAAATCCAATCATTTAGAAACTAATATTATTAATTTATGTGCTTATAAAACTCAGTAAATTTCAAAATTCGCTTGAAAATGAAACAGAACTAGGGACCTTAATTTAATTCTATAAGTGAATTTAAAGTTTTTAGCTTCAGTTTTTGAAACATGGTAATTCTTGTGTAGCGATGTAACCATATTTTTAAATTAGTAAATTTATATTTATTTTATAGATTGTTGACTTTTCATATTACCCAAAAATCTATGAAAATTTATTGGAATATTCCATAAAAATATTTCTACAGCAAATATAAAAAAATACAAAATTGAAAAAATAGGAAATTTTATAAAAAGATTAAGTATTTTACTTTTTTAGTAATGATTGTAACTCTAATAGCAAAAACAATTTTGGATTTACATTAGCAAAAATGTCCACCACAACAAAAATGATTGATTGATTTTGAAAATGATTTAATAAACTTTATAAATAAAATAGAAATAAGAAAAAATAATAATAATAAATTTCAAAAAAAATTATTTTAAATTAATAAATAATTCAAATAAATTATTCAAGCAGATAAATCCAGAACAATATATAAAATAAATCATATTAATTACAATAAACTTATTGAAAAAGCAGTATATAAATTTTATAAAACCACTAACAATGAATCACTATATAACATAAATAAAGAAGCAAAAATTATAACAAAATTAAAATTAGATAACAGAATAAAACAGGTAGCCAAAGTTGAACCATTTATTAAACTACAAGATCATAAAGATAATTTTTAAATAAAACTACAAGTAGATTATTAAATGCTACAAAAATTAATATAGGAAAAATTAGCAAGTAAATAATAGAAACCCATTATTTGCTTGTAAATATGTTCAAAATTATGAAAAATATTAGACATGAATCAATGGAAAAATACAAAAGAAAACATCAATTGGTTCAATAATATTACAACCAAAAATAACTGCACTTTTATACATCAATTACTGAGAATTTATTACATAAAGGGTTATGTAAACAACACATAAACATTCAAGAAGTATCACATAAAATTAAACATTGTAGAAAATCACTATTATGCTACAATAAAATATGGTTAAAAAAGTACAGTAACAAAAACTTTGATGTAACAAGGTGTAGTTATGATGGAGCTGATTTATGCAAACTTATAGGATTATACATTAACAAAAATTCAAACCACCCACCTAATGTATTAAAACATATACCAATATCTATTAATAAAAGAATTGCTACTAATTCTAGTATTGCAAAAATATGTAATGAAAATTAAAAAAAAATGTAAAAATTGGCATTAAGAAAAGATGATACATGAATAAAATAGAATATATAACTACAAACAATACATACAAAAATAAATGAAAAAGAAATATATGGTTTAACACACCTTATAACAATGCAAAAAAAAATAGGAAAATTATTCTTTAAATTAATTGATAAACATTTTCCTAAAAATAGTAAACTATCAAAAATCATTAATAAGAATACAATAAAAATCAGCTACAGTTGTATGAATAATATGGGGAATATATTAAATAAACATAATAAAACTATATTAAACAAAAATAATAACAATTATAATAATACAAATCAGAATAATAATAATAATAATAATAACAGTCGTAATTGTCAAAATAAAAATGACTGTCCACTTGATAATAAATGTTTAACCAATAATATAAGATATAATGCAACTGTATCAAATAATATTAACATAGAACAAAATATTTATATAGGAACTACTGAAACAAGCTTTAAGGAAACGTTTAACTATCATAAAATATCATTCAAATTAAATAGATACGCAAACAACACAACATTAATTAAATAACAACAATTTATATTTTAAATATAATATACATATGTAAATGTATATAAAAAAACAACATTGAAAAGTAATAATTATAAAATACAAGAAAAGTAATAATTAAAAAATACACAGTGAAAAAATATACACGCATCTGTTATGTTTGTTATTGGAAATATACTTTTGAGGAGAACTTGTGTTTATGAACAAACTGATAAACACATGAATGAACATCAACAGTCATTTATAAATAAAAAAAACCTTGAAAAGTGGACCTACATGACAAAACTGTGTAGTTGGGATAATAATAATCAAATATGGATAAATTAGTTTAAAGTAAGTAAATTTTTCAATTTTAAAAATTATATATATATATATATATAGTTAATGATTAATTATTAAGTGAACATATACTGATGTCCATTATATCCCAACTGTAGCCCAGTTATTTCAAATAATATAATGCCAAATGAGAGGTGTACAAAATCAACAAAACCAAGAGTAATAAAAATAGAATCTATAAACACAAAAACTAGGCATATAATATTACCTGCAAACTATAGCTAATGAACTTGAGAGAAATTTAGTTAAATCTCTGTATAAAAATTATCACAAGCACTTTGAAAACAATTAAAAATTTAATCAAAGTAAAACAGACAGCAATCTTTACATCAGAAACAAGAGTCTACCAAATAGCATGTAAACAATGCTCCTCAAAATACAACAGTGAAACATCCTGAATTTAAAGAAAAGAATATATAAATATAAAAGATGCTTGAAATTAAACAACATACTTTATACACTGATATGTTACCAAAATTTGTATGATCACAATTTTGACATGAAAAATGCAGTTTTATAAAGAATGATATTTTACTGAGACAAAGATTCATTGAAAGTGTCATGATCTACAAATCCCCTGCGGTTAATGCCCAGACTACTGTTTATAATCTGTTCTTAATAAACTGCTATTGAAATAATGTGAAATACAATCTTATAACAAATAAAAACTCTGTTAAAATTAGTAAAATCTAATTTCAAAACTCATACAGGTAAGGTTGAAAAAAAAAATTAAAGAAGAAAATATATGAACTTAAAAGGGACTTATAATTAAACAACACACTCAATGCAAATGGATGCCATCAAAACCTTCAGGATCACAAGTTTAATCTAGAAAATGCTGTCTTATTAAATAATGAAATTAATTTATTCAGACGAAGATGCCCTGAAACTGTCATGATCTACAAATACCCTGCGATTAATATATGACTAGACAACTTTCAGTCTATCAGCTGTTCTTAATATACTGGCGTTGAAATAATGTTGGATGCAAAACAAAAACTGTGTTGAAATTAGTAAAATCTAATTTAAAAAAGATACAGTTAAGGTAAAAAAAATAATCAAGAATCCACATGCTTAATGCAAATCATATTCTGTTGTCATAGTGTAGATTTAGTTGAAATAAAATCTGTTTGTCTCTTTTTAGCCAGATTTGGCTTTTGTAAAAGTAGTGAATAACAGGAAAAGTCAGTTACTTACTAGAGTGATACAAGTAACCCACCATACTTGAAGTTGAATATGTTTTTTCAATTTTCTTTGTCCTGACTATTGTTACTCTATTTTTTATATAAAGGACTTCCCTTACAAAAATCTGTTCACCATTAAATATATGAAATTTTATTAATTTACATGTTTTTGTGTGGCTTAATAGAATTGCGTTTATATATATATATATATATATATATATATATATATATATATATATATGTATGTATTTAAATTATAATATATATATATATATATATATATTTAAACTATATATATATATATATATATATATATATATATATGTGTGTGTGTGTGTGTGTGTGTGTGTGTGTAAACTATGATAGACAATGCTATGAAAATGCAAGATATAAAATAGCAATGATCACAAACTTCATGAATAGAGCATACCAAAATTCTCTTCTCGAAAAATATTTCTAAGCAAACTAAAACACATAAAACAAACACTAGTCAATAATAAAATTAAAGGTTGCTGCCCAAATACACATTAAATATATATATATATATATATATATATATATATATATATATATATATATATATATATATATCAGGTAAGATCAGAACAAATAGATTAGTGACATTTAATTTAAAAGTGGGCTCAATACAAAGTAGAGCAATATTTTTTATTTTAGGATATTACATTCAAAGACATGTCAAAATCGCTACACAATTGCAGTCATGTTTCAATGCATATCAATGCATCTCATTTTATTCTGATTTAAAAGCAAAGTATATTCTAAAATTAAAAAGTATATATTTATATATATATATAGAGAGAGAGAGAGAAAGAGAGAGAGAAAGAGAGAGAGAGGGAGAGAGAGAACGCTAAAGAATTTGAATGACTTATCTTTTGACATGAAGTTTTGCAGAAACAACGTCCCACTTGTCATGATAAAATAAATCTATTGAATTCAATGACAGATATCACATCTATTTTCTTACTATAAATATTTGGAATATGGGTAGTTGTTCTCTAATTGATTGGTTTATTTATGATTTATCAATCCTTTGTGGCTTATTTAGAGCTGAAACATATTTCGGATTCTAAGAAGAATGCTTTTTTTGCAACTGAATATTACATTACCAATTTTGTTTGGGAATAACAATAAGTTTTCCAGATACAAGCCCTACTATTTAACCAATATATGGGAGATGGTATTTGCACATAAGTAAATGTAATTTGAAATTGGCTCTTTGATTTCTTATTCTGAGCTGCTATCCACTGCACACCACATGCACAAGAATATGGTGGGTGTGAGGCATAGTAGAAGAGGGTGGTGTATACAACAGTCTGGTGTTGTCTGCATCTGCTTTGAAGATGAACATCACTGTCAATGGTGAAGAAATACTGTCTTTAAAAATGATACACTGCAACTTTGCATAGGAGTTGCTATGGTCATTGTATGAAGTCAGTTGGAATACAACTGAAAAACATTAAGATTACTGAATCTAATCATATACCATAATGTTTATTTGGAGATTATCTGAGGAAAAGATTCTTATAGTCTGCTTATGTACATAAATATTTCTATCTTTGTAGAGATTGGTATTTACTGGTATAATACTGAGAATTCTTTCATTGGTTTTCTTTAATTTTGTTTCTAAACATTCTGGGTTAATTCCCCTTTCAATAGTCACAGTAAATAGTCTAAAGATAATCCAGTTCATAGATATTAAATCTCCCATAGTATGATTAAAATCAAGTAGTGTAAAATTGGTCCAGTTTGAGGATATTCAATCTAGAATGGTATAATTAAAATCAAACTGTATAAAGTTGGTCCAGTTTGAGGATATTCAATCTAGAATGGCATAATTAAAATCAAACTGTGTAAAGTTGGTCCAGTTTGAGGATATTCAATCTAGAATGGCATAATTAAAATCAAATTTTATGAAGTTGGTCCAGTTTGAGGATATTAAATCTCCCATAGTATGATTAAAATCAAATTGTGTAAAGTTGGTCCAGTTTGAGGACATTCAATCTAAAATGCCATAATTAAAATCAAATTTTATGAAGTTGGTCCAGTTTGAGGATATTCAGTCTAGAATGGTACGATTAAAATCAAATTGTGTAAAGTTGCTCCAGTTTGAGGATATTCAATCTAGAATGGCATAATTAAAATCAAATTGTGTAAAGTTGGTCCAGTTTGAGGACATTCAATTTAGAATGGTATGATTTAAAACACCAATAAATGAAGGGAACATGAAAGAGTTGGTAATAAAATTCCTAAAGTTAAAAAATTATTTCTTTCAATTTTTTCTTGATTAACACTTTCTGTTATGCAAATCTTGATAAAGCAAATTCCTTTAAATTTAAAAAAGGTATATATAAAGACATTTATTTACTTTTTTTCAATAACTCTTTTTCTCCTTGTAATTTTTTTTCAATATCAAACCTGATTTGACTGGTACTGCTTATGGAGCATCAGGCATTCTATCTGATCTGTTGCTCTACCACTGAGCAAAAACAGCAAAATAAAATAAACAGCAACATTAACAAAACTCTATGCTCTGTCAAGTTTGTGTTATGAGATTGCAAAGCATCATCATCATCATCATTATTATTATTATTATTATTATATATCAGCAGCAGTAACAAAGCAGAAGGGACAAATTCCTTGGTGGTGATGCCATTAATAAATTCATGACTAAAGAAACCAAAAGGTCAGGCCAAAATATTTCTTCACCTCTAGGAAGAACAAAAATGAAATATTTTCAGGATTCAATGAGATTTTTATTCTGCTTGATGAACATTTTTATTTTTAAGTGGTTGTCTGACCTTTAATCACTGATTATTGGCAAAAAAAATCTGATTTGAATCTCTTTCTTTTTTGCTTGAATTAATATCAATTACAAAAGAACTTATATTTTTTCTCATACCATTTTTAAAATTAAATCAAGATGAACTTATTTACTAGCTGAGTGAAAAATTATTATTATTTAGATTATTCACATATAGACTAATGTTTAGTCTCTAATCTAATGATTACTCTCATTTGGGAGATGGAGTCTTATGTTTTTAGTGGTCTGTAACCCCCAAAGAAACCAGGATTAAACATCACTGATACAGCTTCTGTATGCACCACAATGGTGCTTGTGATATGTGAAGTTAAACCAAGATGAACTTATCTAGTAGCTGAATGAAAGATTATTATTGTATTATAATTGTGCTTGTACTTCACTTTGTTTGCATGATCGTTATTCCCTACCAGTACCTCATAAATAATGGACTACCTGTTTTGATCATATGGAAAGAGGGGAAACTACTTGGCTTCAGTGAGAAAATGAAAAAGAAAGAGAGAGAGAGAGAGAGAGAGAGAGAGAGAGAATCCGATTAAGCTGATAAGACTAGATACTACATTTTAATCTTAGCCAAAAGGCTGAGAAGCAATTGTATTTTCTTGCTGCCCCATGGCAGCAGAAGTAACACAAGGTCAGTATAATTTGGAGAGCCCAGGCATGTGTACCCGAGCACATGCACCCAAGCCATGTCCAAAAATAGCCCAGCGTCTGCAACCATTGGTATTATTACTGATCCCCACTCTTTAGTGCAATGGGGGAGGTAATGTTTCCCAAGACTGGGCAGACATAATAATATTTTCTAAAAAGACAAAGACAAAACCGAATAGCATTCTGTCTGAAGACAGAGACACAATTGAGAAATGAAATGTAGTTTATCAACCCGATGACAGGTACTACACTTTGATCTCAGCCAAAATGGAGACAGTGATAAATGTGCCATTTTTCAGATGCACTGTATCAACCAATGGAAACTAAGGCATTCACCAAAAATCCAGTTACCATAAATAAAATAACATTGTCTGCTGAATTATTTTAAAATTATTATTAAGAGAAATGTTTATAAAAAAGGGATTTGGCTAGAAGAGTTGGTACATGTATTATATGAAATATGCATGTACATTTCAATGAGAAAATGAATGAAAGAAAGAAAGGAAGAAGGGAAGAAGTGTTCAATGTCTTCTGTCAATACCTAGTAAATATGGACTATTCCATTTTGGCTGTATGGAAAAAACACATATCAGAGATACTATTTGGTTTCAATGAGAAAATGAAAGAAAACAAGGAAGAAGGGAAGATAGAAGTGTAATGGAAAAAGTTGTCAATTTTAAATCTTTTCATTTGTACCCACTTCTTAAAATAATGACCATCATTCATATCTATGATTGTTATTGCAATATTTTGTTAAAGAAGTGAAGTTCAAATATTTAATGATGTGATAGGGGAATTTCTGCTGATATTTTATTGTCATAGAATTTGCCATGAGCTTATTCAATCATTAATTTAAGAATAAAGATTCATCAGAAATTTCAAATAGGAAAACAGTGAAATTTTCACAGGTGTTTCTAGTTATTATTACATTATTTACATCTGGACTAATATCCTCATCTTCAGTGTTATTATCACAATTTCTAGCTATTGTTTCCTCCAGCTTTCTTCAAGTGTCAGTTGATCTGGATAACCTTCAGGGAATTTCATAAAGAATCCTTTCTTTAATCTATAGGCAGTAGCTTTTTTCTCATTCTGCTGTCCATTTCTGAATGTAAATAAAAACTGGCTGGTCACAGTCAATGTTCCAAAAAACAACCTGGTGTCATTCCATCATCACTGAGAAAACTATGAATTTTCACCTATTGTAATGAACAGATGTTTTCTCAAGGTGTTCCTGTGCCCTGAGTGTTTATTGGGATTTAAGCTCAATCCAGACTTCAAGTGGAACTCCAGTAAATACCTGACTTCTGCTATCCTCTAACTTTACAAGTGCCAGATCAAGCTGAAAATGGAACACTGCTGCCATTCTTCACTTTTCAGTCTAGACAAAGTCCAAAAGCATCTCTGCAACCTTGTGGGTGATGAATTATTTTCCATTTTATAACCCCTTTCCTACAGACAACACATTGCAAGCTTTTTGTTGTTCTATTGCTATTTATATGGAAAAGTTTGGATGAACTTCAATCCTTAATCCTGCCAGTTCTAACCTTCACAGCTAAAACCTGCCATGCCATACACATTGTAGCAAACCAATCTCCCTCTCTTTGTATTCCACTGGTAAAATGTAAGTTCCACTCAAGCAATTTCTTTCAATGAACTATTGCATTGTGGATATTTCCCTGATCACTACAATCCTCTACCTTGAGTGGCTGTATTGGGTGAACTTTAGTAAAAAAATATATAATGATAACTCCTCATCCCAGAAATTTAGAAAAGGATTATTATTAACTTATCTTTCTTCATTTTCAGAAAATCACACTACTGAATCAGGATCCGGTAGTGTGATTTTGGGATTTTCTGGTCAATGAAATTAATCCATCCTATGTCAGTTGAAATTTATAAAATCTTTCTCTTAAAGCAATTTTTCAGGAAAATAGGTTTCTCAAGTCCAGTAGCTGTTATTGCATTTTCTAGTACTGAAGGGGGTTTCTTTCCTGACCTTATATCTAAAGTAGTGTGGAATTTCAATATCTTGTGTACGTCATTATTTCCTCTTTAAGTGATATTCGTTTTAGTTGTTGATGCTGTTGGTTATCTTCCATTAATGTGATTTCTGTTATTTGGTACAGTTCTTTGTTTTTAATTATGTAATGCTGGTCTGAATATTTTGAAAAAAAATATGGTCTTCTTCACTAATGAACATAGGCTTCATTCCTTCAAAGGTATTTTTAACCATTGATCTTAGGGAGCAGTTGACAGTTTAGATAGTTCTGAATTGGATTGACACCATACATGGCTTTCATATGGTCTTGATCTGATGAGGCTATGTAAAAACATGACTCAAGATTTCAGGCTGATATTTTGGTTTGTAGCAATTTGTGGTATTGAGTAAAACTACCTCTAGCTCAGCATATTCTATGATACTTGAGGAGATATAAAACTACTACAGCAAGTAAAGTCAAAACAATAGAAACACTTAAAAATCTATGGTCGATATACTGATGAAAGTTATAGAATGTTAAGGAGACCATATTAACATGCAAAATAATAAAATAATTATTTATTTAGGACCATGGTATATTGTTTAATAAAGTATATGTTTTTGTGGCTTACAATTTGGGGATTTGATTTTAACTAAAATTTATCTTGCATTTAGATTATTTGCATAATAGTATAACCCGATAAGCTTTTATCAATATTTTAATAAAAAAATATCATAAATGTGATATATTGCTCATATAAATATATCCTGAAAATTTCTATTGACATTGGTGGTTAATACTACTTTTATTGTGAAAAACAATAATATGCATAATAATATTCAATATATATCTTAACCCTGTAGACTCCCCTGTTGGAATATTGGGTCACAATGTTCCTATACTAGGTGTTGCAGTTGCAGTTTCTGTAGCAAGTCGATTTTTACAGGGTAGTATTGCTAGTCCCAGACCCAAATGGTTTTGTATTAAAAGTTGTCGTTCTTATAGACTGTTTTTCAGCCAAGGCTAGAGAGCATAGTCTGCTCTTTTAGTAACCCTTAGTCTATCTGTGAAGAGAAGAGATTAATTCATAGCTTTCAAATAGTAGTGGCAGTGGTAATATCAGCCACTTTAAGGAAACAACTGGCATTCATAGACAAAGCAGTTCATGTTTTCGATTTAAATTTTTAAAAATCTGTCTCTTAAAACACTTTTTTTTTTTAAAAAGTTTTCTCAAATCCAGTATATTCAAGTTTGGAGGTTTCCTTCCTAACTTTTTATTTGAAGTAATGTGGAATCTTGATTATGTCATTATTTTCTCTTTAAGTTACATGTGCTATCCATTTTAGTTGCTATTAGTAGTGCTCAAGTGATGTGGTTTCTGTTATTTGGTACAGTTCTTTGTTTGTGATTCTCTAGCACAAGTCCACAATGTTCAAAGAAAGATGGTCTTTGCCAAGACTCTTAGTCTTTACTCACTCAAAGCCTTTTTTCACCATTGATCTAAAGAAGTGTTTGTATACAGTCATTAACATGCAGAAGTGGGGGCAGAGGTGTGACAGCTTTGGGCATCCATATTGGTAGGGTATCCAGTCAAAGAGTGAAATAAAGTTTTGGTTTATATATAATTTGAATAAAGTGTTTATTTCATGTTTCCTCTGTTTTTACATATTTAAAATGTCTTCCTTTCTTACATTTCTCATTACTAGGCCCTATAGGTCCCTCTACTTGAGTCTTAGGGGCATACAATCAAAGAGTTGACCCAGGGCACCACCAAACATCAACAGAATCTCTGCACATCACTGTATACAGCTGACAGTTTAGATATTTCTCAACGGGGTTAGTGTCATGTATGACATCCACATGAAACTCTTGATCTGATGAGGTTATTTAAGAACCTGACTCGAGTTTTCATGTTGATGTTTTGGTTTCATACTTAGATTTTGAACCTGACATACTCAATCCATTTTCTGTGTTGACAACCACTACATTATGCACATATCCAAAATTTGATTTAGTGCAAAGGAAATATATTAGCAGGATTAATGATGTTCATTTTTTAAGACTTAATGCAGGATTTTTCTGATACCATGTCTTAGATAAAATTCAATCTCTTATCTATTTATTTTTTACATCAACACACACACACACACACACACACACACACACACACACACACACACACACATATATATATATATATATATATATATAAGGTGTATGCAAAATTTTCTATGTTTGAAATTTTTTATTACTTTCTGTAGTGTATTTTCAGTTTTTCAAATAAAAGGATGCTAGAAAATTTTTCAATCATGTAATATTTTTTGTTACTGGAATAAATATATATTTCCTATTTTTTTCACTTTTTTTCTCTCACTTTCTGTCTAACCTTTGAGTGCTTTTACAGAGGATAAAGTTTTTGGTATGACTTTATTATCAGATTCAATCACCACTTGAAATCTCCTTGTCACTTTACTTTTGTTCTTAAAAACTGAGTTTACCTTATATATTTGATTCTACAGTCCTTTTAGATCTTGACAGAACCATGAGAAAGTGGTCTATACTCAAATGTTAAGCTTTTCTCAAGAGGTTGTCTTGGCAATGGGCAAGCAGTAGTCATAAAATTCAAACATTTGAACACCAGAGTTGAAGAAAATAAGAAAATTCTAATACATTAAAATATCCATTTTCATGATATCACTAAGGAATTTCAAAGAGTCAAGACATAATCTTCACATGTATGTTTTATTTCTTTTGACAAATAATTTACATGGTTGAAGTATGTCATATAGGATTTTAAGGTCATGACTTCAATTTCAAGCTGCCTTTATACCTGGAGATGGGACTTGTGAAAATTCCATGGTGTATCTGCAATTTCAGAAGTCAACTCAAAGTAATTCAGGTACATTAGTAACATGAAAAATATATATTATTTAGGATTTAGATTTGTAACTTTCTGAATGAAGTTTTCAAGTAAAGGTTGATAATTGCATAGTGTATATAAATACCATAAGACTTATTCTTGTTTAGTGAAAAATCTGAAAACACATGTATGTAAATTTATAGTCCCAATATAACTGAAATGTTTTTTATGAAATAACTTTTCCTGTTACTTCTAAATTGTATGAAAACTGATTTACTGATATAGGCATTAAATTTTATACTAAAAAAAAAATCATATAAAAATTTTTCATTATTTTTTAACTGAAAATATGTTTCCCATATGCTAAAAATTTAATTAGAAACAAAGACAAGAGTGCTAGATTGTTATATAAAACCAATTCTTTTATATGATAGTAAATGCTGGACAATTTTCTCACAGATGAACAGGAGACTTGAGGCATCAGAAATGTGTTTCTACAGAAGGATGCTGAGAACAGAACTAATAATTACAATCAGAAAGGGAGAGCTGAAATTTATGGGACACATAATTAGGAAAGACATCATGAACCACCGAGGATACCATAGATAGAACATGTGAACAATAAGGAAGTTTTAAGGAAAATAGGAACTACAATGAAATTAATAATTACAATCAGAAAGGGAGAGCTGAAATTTATGGGGCACATAATGAGAAAAGAAAGCCAGAAATGCTGAGAATACCATGGACAAAACATGTGAGAAATAAGGAAGTTGTAAGGAAAATGGACACTTATGTTTAGAATGAGAAAAAGTTAAAATTTCTGGGATATATAATGAGGAATGAGGGCTAGGAGAATTTGACACTCACAGAACTTATTGAAAGCAAAATGGACAGAGGGAAACAGCAAGTAACATGCCAACAAGCTTGTGTAAATGGATGGTAAATGAAGGAATGATAGTAAAAAGACAAACATTGCTAAGAGCTACAGAAGATAGGAAGTTGCAGAGAGCCATGATCACCCATATCTTGAATGGACAAGTCACATAGCAGAAGGAGAATGTGATGAAAGAATATGAGTTGAGTAAATGTTAATGGAATAATTTTCATGAGTTTTAATATTGCATGTTTATAAGTAGAGAACTAAACTAAATTTTTTACTCTGTCAATAAATTCTAAAACATATTAAATTTAATTGAAAAAGTATCAGCTTATTTAAAACACTTTTTAATGGATGTTTCCTCGAAGAGGCATTGTGCCTTGAGAAAATATTGGGCCTCAAATTCACACCTGACCTCAAGTCACATGATACATCACTAAAGATGCAGATAAAATGATCAGCTCCATGTACCACTTCACTAAGTACCTAACTCATCATGCTGTCCTTTTTTTTATATAAAGCACTACCCTTATAAAAATCTGCTCACCATTAAACACATTAAATTTGATTAATTTACATGTTTTTGTGAGGCTGAATAGAATTGTATATATATATATATATATATATATATATATATATATATATATGTGTGTGTGTGTGTGTGTAAACTATGATAGACAATGCTATGAAAATGCAAGATATAAAATAGCAATGATCACAAACTTCATGAATAGAGCATACCAAAATTCCTCTTCTCAAAAATATTTCTAAGCAAACTAAAACACATAAAACAAACACTAGTCAATAATAAAATTAAAGGTTGCTGCCCAAATACACATTAATATATATATATATATATATATATATATATATATATATATATATATATATCCAGGTAAGATCAGAAACAAATAGATTAGTGACATTTAATTTAAAAGTGGGCTCAATACAAAGTAGAGCAATATTTTTTATTTTAGGATATTACATTCAAAGACATGTCAAAATCGCTACACAATTGCAGTCATGTTTCAATGCATCTCATTTTATTCTGATTTAAAAGTAAAGTATATTCTAAAATTAAAAAGTATATATATATATATCTATATATATATATATATAGAGAGAGAGAGAGAGAGAGAAGGAGAAAGTGAGAGAGAGAGAGAGAGAGAACGCTTAAGAATTTGAATGACTTATCTTTTGACATGAAGTTTTGCAGAAACAACGTCCCACTTGTCATGATAAAATAAATCTATTGAATTCAATGACAGATATCACATCTATTTTCTCTCTATAAATATTTGGAATATGCGGAATTGTTCTCTAATTGATTGGTTTTTTCATGGTTTATCAACACTTTGTGGCTTATTTAGAGCTGAAACATATTTTGGATTCTAAATAGAATGCTTTCTTTTGCAACTGAATATTCCATTACCAATTTTGTTTGAGAATAAGAATGATTTATACAGATACAAGCCCTACTATTTAACCAATATATGGGAGATGGTATTTGCACATAAGTAAATGTAATTTGAAATCGTCTCTTTGATTTCTCATTCTGAGCTGCTATCCACATGCACAAGAATATAGTGGGTGTGAGGCATAGTAGAAGAGGGTGGTGCATACAATCTGGTGTTGTCTGCATCTGCTTTGAAGATGAACGTCACTGTCAATGGTGAAGAAATACTATCTTTAAAAATGATACACTGCAACTTTGCATAGGAGTTGCTATGGTCATTGTATGAAGTCAGTTGGAATACAACTGAAAAACATTAAGATTACTGAATCTAATCATACACCATAATGTTTATTTGGAGATTATCTGAGGAAAAGATTCTTATAGTCTGCTTATATACATACATATTTCTATCTTTGTAGAGATCAGTGTTTATTGGTATACTTTTATTTATAAAATTTTATTGATTTTAAGGTCATGACTTCAATTTCTAGCTGGCTTTATACCTGGAGATGGGACTTGTGAAAATTCCATGGTGTATCTGCAATTTCAGAAGCCAACTTAGAGTAAGTCATGTAAGTCAGTTACATAAAAAAATATATATATATATTATTTAGGTTTTAGATTTATAACTTTCTGAATAAAGTTTTCAAGTAAAGTTTGATAATTGCTTAGTGTATATGAATACCACAAGACTTATTCATGTTTAGTGAAAAATCTGAAAACACATGTATGTAAATTTATAGTCCCAATATAACTGAAATGTTTTTTATGAAGTAACTTTTCCCCTTACTTTTAAATTGTACGAAAAGAGTTCAAAAGTGTCTCCGAGTCCTTGTGGATGACAAATTATTTTACACCCTCCAACCTCTCTCACACAGTGGGGAGTTGTAAACCTCTCACTACTCTATTGCTACTTCCATTGAAAGTGCTTGGACAAACCACATTCCTCAGTTCTGCCACCTCTAACCTTCACTGCTAGAACCTGCCATGCCACTCACATTGGAGCAAATCACATATATTCCCTTCATATTCCATCGGTGAGAAGTAAGTTCTACTCAAGCAGCTTCTTGCCATGAACATCTGCTCTGTGGAACAGTCTCACAAGAGGATTTTCACATATCACTACAATCTTAACCTGTTCAAGTCTAGCATTAAGCATTATCTTCCCCTCTTATCCATATAAACTACACCTTAATATAACCCTCTAACTTGATTTACCCCCAGGCCGTGAACAAGGTTGAACTTTACTGTAAAAAAAAGAATTTCGTATGATGTAATTTGCAAAGTTATTCTTTTATTAAATTTCATCCAATACAAAGCTCAAGAGCTACTCAAGGTAGAGGGTTACAATTGGGATAGTTATGATGAATGAAGTGTGAAAAGGTAGTACTGAGTGAAAATTATTATTGCACCAACAGTTGACTCCTTCTCACCTAGCTGCTTGCCAATTGTCTTATAGCCCATTCCAGTCTTGTGCAGGTATACAATTTTGTCCTGGATGTCCTTGGACAATTCTTTCATCTTGCTCATTGTGGAGAGATTAGATTCTGATTCATTGAAGGATTCTGTGAACTAGTATCTTTCATACAGGTAATGAGTAATTGCTTAGGAGTGATAATTGAGTAATAGGACAAGTCTATATGCCTCCTGGTCACATAACTGGTCTGTGGGGCCTGAATCATTGCTGATTGGGAGGGGGTGAAATACTTATTTTTTCAATAAAAAAGAAAGAAATGTTCAAAAATTAATATAATGTGATTTTCTGAAATTTTTTTTAATATCCTATCTCTCATTTTCAAGACAGACCTACCCTGAAAATTATAGACTGTTCCCATTTTTGTAATGTGGCAAACTCAGAAAATCAGCAGGGGATGAAATACTTATTTTCCCCACTGTATGGGCAAGAAGAATGATTGAAGTGAAAAATGTTATGACTAAATTACTAAGTTAGAATATTTTTGAAATATGGTAGGGATTTTGAATTCTTCTGATGCTTATATTCACACATGTGAATAGTTATTATTAGTGATTTGAGGAAGTAAAAAAATCACTAATTGCTGACAAGGCACTTATCAGGGTGAGTAGTAAAAGAAGGTTCTCTCATCACATTAACTGACTGCAATTTATCTGAGTTCAGATTAATAATGTTTTGGCATCAGAATTTTAAGGCACATGATAAATGTGATCTGCCATGATGTCTATGATAATTCTAGAAAAAAAAAACCAATTTAGCCTGGGCTGTAGCATTGGACATCTCAAAGGCCTTTGACAGGGTGTGGCATACAGGTCTTCTCCACAATCTGAACAGTTATAGTGTCTCCAGACACATTTTTGAACTGATCCAGCCTTTCCTATGAAATCGTGAAATAAAGATTATCCTGAATGGCTACTCATCTAGATCCTTTCATACTAATGTGGGTGTCCCTCAGAGTTCCATCGTTAGTCCTACTTTATTTTTAATTTTCATTAATGACCTTCCTGATGACGTCAGCTCTCAACTTGGCATCTACTTTGATGGCACAACTATTTACTCCTGCCTTGATAGTAAGGCTGATCAATATGGCAGCTGATGTCCAAAATGACCTCAAGTCTGTCATTAACTGGAGCAAAAGATGGCTTTTTAATTTTAACACATCTAAAACTAAACTCCTCTTCATCATCTGAGAGGCCCCTCTCTGCCTTCTGTCACTATGGCTGATACTAACCTCCAGGAAAGTGACTTATTGCACCTTCTCAGGCTAATGTTCTCAGCTGACATGAAGTGGAAAGACTATATTGAATCCATTGCTAGGTGAGAATTTTTTTTTTTTTTTAAGCATTACACTCCGAGCAAGGTGGGAAGCTACTAGGATTCAGGGTGTTGCAGAAGATTTGGAGCAAGAGCAGATAGGAGTGATAGAAGAAAGGATGAGGCGAAGGATAGTGGATAGATCAAGGTAACCGGAGATGTCGATTGACATTACATTTGAATAGTTGGAGCTGCTAAGAAATTTGGTTCATTGTGTCATGTGGGGCAATTTTTCTCTCCAGAATCTATCTTACATATCTATAAGGCTATCATTCATCCATGGTTAGAATATTGCTGTCATATATTGTCCAGTGTCTCTGCTACTTATCTTGAGCTTCTTGATAAGATCCAAAGAAGAATCAGCAATATTATCAGTCCTGATCTGGTGGCTCAGCTTCAGTCATTTTCCCACTGCTGTAAGGTTGCCACCTAGTGTCTTTTGCATAAAAACTTGCATGGTAATTGTTTGGATGAGCTCTTCACTATGGTGCTTAGATTTTGAATTTAAGTGCAGTACTAAACTGGGATTGAGATCTCATCAATTTACAGTTGAACTATCTAGATGTAACTAACTTTTATGCTAACAGTTTCTTTTCTCACACTTATTGCTTGTGGAACTCCCTTCTGGCTCCATGCTTTCCAGTCAACTTTAATCTGCAAAAATTTAAATGCAATGTCAGTTGCTATCTACTGTCCACACTGGCTACTTTTTTCTCTTTCTGCTCATTATTAATGTTTCTGTTCCTAAATTCCTCTACACCCTGTAACCCTTTGTGTTTTAGTGGCTTTACTACATTTCATGAGCTGATATTGATTTAAAAAAAAAAAAAAAAAAAAAATTGTGAGTTAACTTATGAAGCCCGGGATTATTGTATCGATTAAAGAAAAATAATTTGTGAGTTAACTTATGAAGCATGGGATAATTATGATCTAACTTATAAGACCTGCAATGATTGTGTTCTGAATTCTCTGGGATAATTTTGAGCTGACTTATGAGGTCTGGGATGATTGTGAATTGACTTGTAAGGCATGTGAAGATTGGGATCTGAAAATGGGGTTTCAGATAATTGTAATCTAACTTAAGAGGTCTGGAATAATTGTAAGTTAACTTATGAGGCTTGGGATAATTATGACCTGACATGACTGGGATCTGATTGTGGAGTCTGTCTATCTATCTATCTATCTATCTATCTATCTGATAGATAGATAGGATGATTGTGAACTGATGTTTAAGTTTTGCATGACTGTAATCTAATTTAAGAGATTTGAAATAATTTTGATCTGGCTTTTGAGTTTTGAGTTGATTGTAATTAGACTTATTGTTGGGGCACACCCACCTTCTCATCAGAATGGACTGATCTCTCTACTACAAATAGGACAGTTCTATAGAGTTCTAGAGACCAGGTGACCATCACACTTCCGTCTCTCTACCGGAAGATACAGTTGGACTTTATACTCTTTCTGATTGTTACTGACTAACCTGCATTCGTTTGACTACTAATCTCTCTGTTGTAAATACCTCTTCAGATATACCAGTATTTTTCCCTATGTATGTGTTTGTTCTTATTTCAATACACGCACTCGGAAACAGTCAACATCTCAACACTTATGAGATCTGTGATAATTATGATCTAACTTATAAGGTCTGATGATAATCATGACTGATATGATATTTGAACATTTTAGATAAAAAAGGACAGTGAATAAATAGAGAATTTCCAGATATCTGATTTTAACTTTGATGTATAAGAATGTCATATTTACCAAAAGAGACATTCCATGTTTCTTTACTTATGGGATGGTTAAGATTTCTCAGCATGTTTTGCATAGATGCCAGAAAAACTCAGGAATAAATATGCATAAAATAAAAATGCGTGCTTGTAGTATAAAGGGATATCTTTAAAGTTGTAAAAAGCAGGAATGCAAGAAATTCCATAGTTGCTAGGGACATTACAGCAAGATGATGATAATGAAAATGATGGAGAACACTGTTAAGAGGATTGCATACTGTCTCTCAGCATCTATAAACACTCAAGTTAAATGACAGGAATTTCAGTTGCATATTAGATGTTGACTTTGTTTCAAGCTCTCAGCTGTTAAAACATTTCTCCAATCTTTTCAAGAAAGCCCAAACAATATCTGTGAAGGGTTTGCTCTCCCTTTTGTGTCCTTTGTTCGTTCTTTTTTTACTTTCTATTTTCTAACTTATTTCTTGTCCTTTTTTTATTTAGATTTTTTCTCTTCTTCTCATTTTCTTCTCTTACTATATCTGCATAGTGTACAAATTCTGTGTAAAAAATAAATTCTTGGAAAACATTTGAATGTGATTCATGACACTTCACAAATAAACATTTGAAAGAATTTTATTTGAAATCAGCTAATTTTTCAATATAAATTTTTGAAATTGTCACGAAAAACTTTTGATAAAAATCTAAGGAGAACTTTAAAAACCATATTAAGTGAAATATTTAATTGAGTGAAGAACAGATAACACATTCATTTAAGATAATTGAAAAAATGGAAGCCTAGCAAATGACCACTTTTTAATGATTTGCCAAGTTTATAGGAGATCTTTTTTCTTTATTTCTTTGGAAAATTTATTTGTTGGTCTAACAATTGTGCTGAGTATTACTGGGCTGATCAAAAAAATTGTTTGTTAAATGGTGTTCAGTTGTAACTGATTTCATTCTAAAATATAACTTTTGATTGCATTTTAACACCTGTTAAATTAGCTTGCATTAAACGATTGTCAAAATTGACATATTTTTGTTTACCGAGTCTAACAGTGGAGATAGAAAGACAATAAGAAACATTTTCATCATATTATTTTCCTGTTTTTACTTTTCAAGAAGAGTAAAAATGTGACACAAATCCCCTCAGCTATTTGTGTCTTTTCTGGAGAAGGTGTTGTAAATGATTAAATATATCAAAAATAGTTTGTGAATATTCAATTCCTGTTGAAAAATGATCTAGAAGAATTCAAACCAACTGATACTGATAGCAATTAAATCACTTGAAAATAATGAATGTTATATTATTTGGTGGAAAAATAACCAACATATTGAAAATAGACAACTCAAAAATCCATTTGTACCTCCTTGGTTATGTTATCACATTGATGTGTGACTAACATTAAAGAAAAATAATACATTTAAATGTTTTCATTTAGTGATGAGTAATCAAAAAGAAATTGAATAAACATTTAGATAAAGTAGTAATGGAAAGCAAGAAGAAAGGACCAACTGTTATCTATAAGAAAAGAGAATGCATTGTTATCAGCTAAGAAGAAAACCCAAGGTATGCTACATATTGGGAATGTCAAAATTAAGCAGGTATAAAAAATTCAACAATCTGGTTATTGTAACAGATGATGCCACACATGACAGAAAACTAAAGTGAATAGCAAGAGCGAAAGATATTATCCAGAAACTAAGCTAAGTAGTAACACAGAAAATGTCATTATAAGCAAAAAAAGAGTGCTGAACTATTATGTCATATCTAATGTGCTCTATGGCAGTGAATACTGGAAGATTTCCTTACAGATGAAGAAAAGACTTAAAATGACAGAGATGTGGTTCTACTGTTGAATGCTAAGAATAACATAGACAGAACATGTGAGTAATGAGGAAGTTTTAAGAAAAATAGTACCTAAAGAGATATGTATACTTATAATTACAAAGAAAATTTAAGATTTCTGGGACACATAATGAGGAAAGTCAAACTGGAGAATTCAACACTCATGGGACATACTGAAGAAAAGAGAAGCTAGAGAAACTGTGTGTAACCTACTTTAGCAATTTGTGTAAGTGAATGGCAGAATAGGAAACATGAAGGATGGTAAAAAAATAAAAAGTTACTATGAGCAACAAATAACTGGAAACCGATGTCCTTAAAGGATTTGGCAAATAAAAGATGAATGAAAAATGGATATTCTTTATAACAATGTGGAATGCAAGAGATTATAGGATGTGTAAAATGAATTGCCACTAAATCTAGCAAAAGTGGGTTTTCATCTAAACAAGATGATTTTTTTTTACTACTGTTCACCCAATTTGAGACTCAAGAGCCACTACAGATAAAAAGTTGCTGAATGGGCTTTTTTATGAATGTAAAAGGAGGCAGTATGAAGTGAAGATATTGTAATTGCTCCTTTAAGAAAATAAAAAAAATGGTCCATCTCGAGGTCTCTTTCACAGCATCACTTTGATTGGTCAATAGATGAGCCAATGAGAGCCTGGCCTCATTTTAACCTTGACAGACAATTTAGAAACTCTCTTTTGACACTGGAACAGTGAAAATGTATTGCCTTCTGACCAATAACAACAACAATGTGAAAACATGTATGCATCATTTGAATAAATATAATTCCTGATGTCGTTGTTCACATGTTTGGTTCAAGTTATTCTCAGGATCTTTCTGTAGAAACACAAGGGTGGAAAAATGGTTGGTTTCTTGCACTCCTTCAAAATGTATCTGACACCTCATGCTATGCTTATATCTGCAAAAGTCAGCTCAGACTAACAAGGGGATACTACTTCTAGACCAGGGGAGTAGCTGCTGAATGTACTCTTCTAGTTTTGACAGAGTTCAAAAGTGTCTATGTGGATGATGAATTATTTTTCATCAAACAATTCTTTCTAACAGATTAAATGTTACAAGCCTGTCACTACTCTATTGCTATTTCCATGGCAAATGTTCTCAGTTCCACCAGTTCAAACCTTTACAGCTAAGAGCCAACATACTGTGTCAATGGTAAAATTATATCCCATTGGTGAGAAGAAAGGTCTAATTCAAACTGTTTCTTCCTAAGAACCATTAATTTGTGGAATAGACCCCTGAAAGGATACCTTCTCGATCACTAAAATATTAACCTCTTCTAGTTAAGGGTCAATTTTCAACAACCTCATTCAGTAAACCTTTACCGTCATTGTCTCTTGGGTCTTGGGTGAATAACAATAAAAAAATGTATTTGTCCAATATTGCATCTTTAAATTACTATTTAATAAGATATTTGCAGAAATCTCTTAATGAAAGCTTTCTGTTTTTTTTTTAATCCTTGCAAGAATGTAAAAGGTATTTAGAGTTCTTCTTTGTCAAGAAAGATAAAAAGTTCTGGGATGATGGAAAATTTTGTCTGAAAGAAGCCACATGATGAAACAGGACAGTAAATATGTTAATGTAAAACTAAAAAAAAAATCTTTTCTTTTTATTTAATAAGTCAAGTGAACCTTTGGCCAACCCAGTAGTGAACTAACAAATAAAGTGTAAAGAATAATGATGAGATAGAAACCAATTTAAATGAAATAATATTTTGCAATCTTATTTTTAATTTGTAAAGGATGGTGTAAGCGGCTCAACCAATAAAGTTATTAATTTTCTGTCTTGATAAAATAATTGCATTTAGGTTAATACTGGGCATTTATATTTTTTTCTTGTATTTTCTTTAAAAAAGTCTGTATGTTTCTTTTCATATTACCAGAATACCTACCTACCTACTGACCTATCTACCACTCTACCTACCTACCTACCTATCTATTGACCAACCTACCTACGTACTTACCAGAGGATGGTGAAGAGTTCTCATCTGAGCACACTTCCTCAAATCTGGTCAGACATCAGGTATGTATTTTTAAAATCCCTTCTTGATTGGGCTAGGAACTTTTCAACATCTATGAGGGTTGGCTGAAAATTGGCTGTTGTATCCTTGTACACTTGCATGCCTTTTGGTCTACCACCTGTGTGTTTACTTATATTTATATCTTTCCAGATGACCCTTGTACCTTGGGTGTATCTATCTCCATGAAGCTTTTCAAATCTGTGAATGGACATCTATCTATCTATCTATCTATCTATCTATCTATCTATCTATCTATCTATCTATCTATCTATCTCAGTATTTTCATTCTCTATCTCAGCCTGTTTAAGTCTATTTGAATTTTGTACCAAACTTACTAAATATGTAAGGTGAATTATTAAGGTGAGTTATTATTAGTCAAATAGTTTCTTGCCATTACTAGTGAGTTAGATCCTCATTAGGTGTTCCATTATTTATATTTACAGGGCCAGATAGAGAGAAATGGAAGTTGGAATATTGTAGGAGTATTGTATAATTATTTTCACACAACATTCAAGATGGGTAAACAATGAATTTTCATGATGACTTGTGATTATATGCAAGCACAACCATTGATGGTTTCCAAACAGTTTTGCCTATCCAATACTAATAAGGCTTGGATTAAACCATAGTATGGTTTAGAGAAAAATATATAAATATACACAAGGTGCGATGGGTAAATTGTTGCCATTTTATATTTTTTAATTTCATGCAGGCATGTTATTTGTTTTTGATTTTGTTGATTGCACAATATAGTAGGATCAGTTGGGCAGTGTCTGTAAGAAAAAGAGCAGTATCATGCAATTAACTCTGCCAGAAATTAGGAAATGGCATGCTGTACTGCTTGGCATTCATGGCAGAAGCTCCAATATGAACATTTCAGAGTGTTTGGGTGTCAATCTGAGGACAGTACAGAGGATTCAGAAAGAGTTGGCTGAGTCTAGTAGTGATTACAAAGGTATGGCAACTCAGAAATTTTACTCTGATTGTTCTGATAAGAAAAAACTCCCATATTTGTTGGTGAGGGTTTCAGAATCAACACAGAGGCCTACATCAACTGCCCTGAGGAGGTAGTGTTGCCCTGGGTCAAGAGGGTGCCTGCTGGAAGAACCTATGCCTAGCAACAGGACTCTGCACCATGCCACACAAGCAGAAGAATTTAGTCATGGCTGTCAGACAATTTCTGCAACCACATCATCCCTTACATCTAACCACCTAACTCTCCAGACTGCAACCCCCTTAACTATTATGTGTGGGGTAGAGTTGAACGAGAGACCAACAAAACTCCTTGTAACATCAAAGATGAACTGAAAGCAATGATTATGGCAGCATTCACCAATTTAAACAAGGAGACTGTTCAAAAGAGTTGCAGGAGATTCTGAAGTTGTCTGGAGGCTGTGGTTGAAGTGAGTGCTGATTTTATTGAATAAATCTGCTCTTTAGTATTCACTTTATTTTGGTTTAAGTAAACATATCTGTTAAAATGAGATGTTAGTGTTATTTTCATTTTTGGATAATTTAGATGACAATTTATCTATCACATCCTGTATATATATATATATATATATATATATATATATATATATATATATATATATATTTTTAGGCAGAATATATTCATTGAAGCATGTTTCAATGAATAATATAGATATATTATGTCTATTTATTTTTATAACTAGAAAAGATTATTATAAAATAGACGTAATATGTCTATATTATTCAATATATATGTATACTAGTTTGAAAGTCACCCTATTGGGTGGTATTTAAGCTAGCTTCTGTGGAGGGCTCTTGATTGGATCATCATCCCAATAGGTAGGGAAGAGTAGATATGATTGGCAACAATAAACTACAGAAGAACTCAAAATTGATTGCTGCATTTATGTATTGCATTAATATTTAAGCTTACCTTTTAAAAGTTCAACAATAATTCTTCTGTTGCCATTTAATTTAAAGACAGTTTGATGTATGTATGTTCTTACGTTCCATACAAACAATTATTTTTATTTCATAGGTGACTTTTGCTGGATTTCTCAATTAATTTTTATTATTTCTAAATTTATTTCCAAGTCATAAAGATTGTTATCATACAAAAAATTTGTCACAAAAAATCATGTAAAAAAATCACCAATTGGTGTAATGAAAAATTGTGAATCCAAAATTTTAGAATTGCAGGTCTGGATCTGGCCTGGAATGTTTTTAATTTTCTCACAGAGTTGGCCTGATTTCAAAATTGTATGATATTTTGGGCTATGGCCTCTAGGAGTAAAGTTGAAAAAGTGTGTCACAGTGATATATTGACACTAGCAGCATGGCCCGGCATTGTCCGTGCTTGATTCAAAAATCGTATGACTCATACAGCAATCGCTATCACTTGACTTAAAATATTTTTGCCCTTCCTTGCCTTTAAAGGAGTGCCCTTTGCTGTGCTGATGTTGCTACATAATTTACTTTTTGCCTGTCTCACACTGCAAATTTTTTCTAAGCTCTATACTAAACATTAAATCTGTTACGAAAATAAAACTAAACAAAATGAGCACAAAACGATTAGCTTTAAAAAAGCTCTCATAACTGGAAAAACTGAATGAAAAAAGAATGTTAACAACAAATACTTTTTCATACCCAACCCAGTTCTGCGGAATCAGAATCAATGTTGAGTTTAAGCAAGCGAATGAGCCAATTGGAGTAAAGTGCTATGCAGATTTAAATTTTTCCCACTTGTGACGAATGCAGCTATCAATTTTTTTGCATGCTAGTTAACATTCGTGTCAGTCAGCTGTTGGCTCTCACGCTGGCCAATAGAATCTTCCTGCCTATTCATGGCAGCCAGCTATAGGCTCTCACTCTGGCCAGTAGAAAATGGCCGCAAACTACATGAAAACTGTCGTAGAAGCATGAAAAAATTGATTATTTCCACTATTGATGGGAGTTGGGAAATGCAAAGTTGGTCTTGGCCTTCTCACTAACTTGGAGCATGTGCATGTAAATTTTGGTGCAAATCCATCGAAAATTGCGGCTGTGCATTCGTTACACACACACACACACACACACACACACACACACACACACACACACACACATCCTGTCTTTTATAGATAGAGATTCGCATTTATTATATGAAAGAAGAGTAAGTCTTTGTCCTATTTAGTTCCTGACAGAAATTGTATTCCTGCATGAATCACAAATGGATATTGAGCAAATGATTAGAAAAAGAATTTGTATTGGAGTAGAAATGTTCACCTATTATCTGTTTAACACTCCTACCCAGTGTTTTTTCGCAGCATTAGAAGTTCATCCCTTGTTTCCTGTTTGGGATTGGGTTTCTGGTTCCTTCTGAAGTCTTCTTATTCTCTTTTACCCCCAGTAGCTCCTTGTGTCTTAGTGGCATTATCATCTTGCTTGGGGTGAATTGATTTTAAAGCAAATCAAATGAAAAATATATATTTAAAGACATAAGCAAGTTGTTTTTATATATTTGTATTGTTAATTATTGACCCTAAATGTTCAATCAGCCCCATTTTATGATTGAATTAACATTCCAGGTCCAAGTGAAGATTGTCAACATCTTTAAAGCCATTCATATAAAGATTGTGTACATACTGTAGTGGTTATTGGCACAAAAATGGAATCAGCATGCCAAGTTCAAATTCAAGCTAAAGCTGTTGCATTCACTTTAACACAAATACACTTAGAAAGCTATGAATCCATCTCTTTTTACCTTAAGCTAGGGGATAATAGCAGGACAGATTGTTTTTTTTAGCTTTGATTTGCAACCAGTCTCGTAGAAAGAAAACTCTAAATTCAAATCCAGTTAGATATTGCACTAGAAACTTCACCTACACAAACCCTATTTCACGTCATTCTCACTTTACCTACAGGATGATGTAGTGATAAAATGTGTCTCTTTTTTCACTTCAACATATTTCTTAGTCCCCAGGCAAATCATGTGTCACATACAACACACTACACTCTCTTTTGGTTGAAAAACCTCATGTGTCTACACTATAACAAAAGATATATCTATGTCCAACACAAGAAAATAACCCAGCTCAACAAATAAGACTGCACTTCTATTAATTGATAACTACCCTAACAAACTTAATGTTTTTCCGAGAAACATATTGGTCAATCACTTCCTTACTCAAAGTTTAGTAGTTTTTTACCTAGTTCTATATATAAATATAAATCAAGTTACAGTTGAATTGGTTAGATGTAACTGTAAATTCTATGTTAATAGTTTCTTTTCATGCACTTCTGGGTCTATGCTAGCCCTCAACGTTAATCTTCAAAAATTTAAATGCACTGCCAATCACTATCTACTGTCCTCTTAATTACTCTTTTTCTTCTCAAACATTAGTAATGTTTCTGTCTGTAATTCTTCCACAAAAAGTAACCCCTTGTATCTTAATGGCTTTATTGTCTTGCATGGGTGAACTCAAGTAATATATATATATATATATATATATATTGGTCATTGGTGTGTTTATTCGAAGAATGAGTATGTAAAAATCCGCCTTCCTTTCAACCGAGTGCTTATAGCTTTTTCTTTTTTAGATGCACCTCATTGGTGTAATTTTTACTTATCATAGTATATGTATGCTTGTGTGCATTTGCATATTTGCAACCATGTGCCTGTCTGCCTTAATGTGCATATGGGTAGAATCTTGTGATTATTTGGCTTTTTCATTGTTTTTTTTTTTACTTTACACTCATCATATATATATGTATATATATTGTGAGCATATATATATATATATATATATATATATATATATATATATATAAAAAGAAAGAACAGTAAGATATATAATCCGGTGTTCTTATAGATATTTTTATTTTTACAAAATAGTGCTCAATGTAAATTTACAGAGCATTATATATATATATATATATATATATAAAACATAAAAGGAACATTAGAAAACACTCAGAGGACAGGCTGTTTCATGCTAAACATAGCCTGACAATTGTGTCTAGCATGAAACAGCCTGTTGCCTCTGAGTGTTGACTTCAGTGTTCACTTTTATATTTGCATAAACTCTATGTCTGATACTGAGCACTTTATCTCATAAATATAGCACACCTTAAAACTATATATATATATATATATATATATATATATATATATATATATATATATATATATATATAGCATAATGAGAAGCCACGTATACTTTCTTAATATGTATATATAGAAAAAGTTTCAAATTAAAAATTATAATGTTTTATTTTATGAAAGTATTTATTTATTTATATATATATTTGATATTTCAAATTGTCCTCAATTTTTCATCAGAAATAACTGTTTGTTACAAATAAATTAAAATTACTGTTTGTTGGCAAGTAGCGTCCTTGAGAGATGCGGACGTCACGTGATATGGAACGTCACTGTTCAGATATTCCTAACTTAAATCTAACTGTCATAAATATTTTAAAAAATATTTTTTTACTATATCTAAAGAAATTGCTTAGCTATTGAAATATTTATAAAGATTTAAAACACCTAAGTCCCTATTCAACCCTAATTTATGTGTATTTAATTTTAAAATCCAATATGTTTCTTTTTTTTTTGCGTGAATGTGGAAGTAAAATCGGAATCTATTAATAAACATTTGCAGTTTTCTAATGTGTGTCCTGATTGATTGTAGTGTTTAGCTATGGGGGAATAAGGGTTGTTTTGACGTATTGTTTGTTTATGGTTATTAAAACGAAATCTAAAATTGTTTCCAGACTCACCAATATATCCACTATTAGGACATAAGTTGCAGAATAAATAATAGATTACGTTATAGGTATCGCAGGTGAGGTTAGGTGGCTGTATCCTGATATTGGTGTTGGGTACGTAAAATGTATTAGCTATTACTAAATGTTTGCAAACTAAGCAACGAGGTTTGTTACATTTGTAATTTCCTGTTTGGTTTCTATTGTTTAGATATTTGGTAGAGGTGAGGATAGCTGATAAGTTAGGTGATTGTTTCATTGCATTTATGGGTGGTTTATCGAAAATGTCTTTGATCTTGTTGTCTAATTGGAGGTTCTTGTAATCATTTTTTAAATTGTGAATAAGTGTGTGGGAATATTGATTGTGGTTAAAAACCATGGGAATCCGATTGTTGTTTTTATTTTTCTTGTATGTGAGAAGTGTGTTACGATTTATCAGGATAGTTAAAAAGATAAATTATATTTATATATATATATATATATATATATATAAATATAATTTATCTTTTTTATATTAATGTTCACCCAATACAAGGCCCAAGAGCCATCCAAGGGAGTTACTGTGTGATGTTGTATGAGTGTAAGAAAATGCAGATTGTAGTGATTGGGAAAACATCCTACCAGGAGTCTGTTCCATAAAACAGTGCTTCTTGGGAAGAAGCTCTTCGAATGGAACTTATTTCTTACTATTGGAATACAAAGGGGAATATGGATGATTCACACTTGTGTACATAGCATTGTGGGTCCCAGTTGTAAAGGTCAGGGGTAGTGGGACTAAGAAATGTAGCTTATCAGAACACATGCTATGGAAATAGTAATAGTACAGTGAGAGATTTGCAATGTTTCATCTGTGAGAAGGGTGTTGTAGAGCAGAAAAGGCCATGTAGATGCTTTTGAACATTATCAGGAGAAGGAAGTGAGGACTGGACAACTCCAGCCCAGATATGGCAGCAATACTCTCTCTATTGAATTCATTTATTTTGAGATAGTTGAAAATTTGTACCAAATTTTGTTAGTGGGCTCACAATTAATATAACATGGCCTCCATATAAATATTAACTTTTGGATTCTCTTTACTTTTTATAGCACCAGTCCTGATAATTTTTGATCAGACCTCTTATATATAAACACCAATATATTCAATTAAAAAACATCCTAGATAATGCCTAATAGATTGGTCAAAAGCACTCAGATCCATAGAACGTTTGGATAGTTTTTACCCACTTCATGTCCAGTAAAGAATGTAAGAGATATTTACTAAAAAGCTTAGACACAATTCCTTGTCAATTGTCTTCATTGAAACTTGTACATAAATATAAAGGTTGTTCCAATAACTTGGACTGATTTTAAATGTGAATTAAGTTTAAGCATCTAATGATTTTTTTCTTTTTCTTTCAGATTTAACAGCTTAATTCTTTGGGAATTTCAATCATAGAAAGATTAACAACCAAACAACATGTTAAAGTTATCGAAGTCTATTATGAAAATGGATATTCAAACAGAAACTCATTTTGTGCACTTTGCAATTTTTTTGTCAACATGATCAATCAACCAAGAGTGCAATTGGAAATGATATAACATTGTTGTGGAGAGGTTCAATTCCTGCGTACGATGATGAATAAAGGTGTCTGCATTTTTGGCCACATTCTCATGCGCTGCAGCAATGTTTTCAGCTGAATGGTGTAAACGAGCATGCACTAGTGTTTTCACATCTGCCACCAACCAAGTTTGTTTGAATTTATGAACAATTTTTCCAACTGCAATCTTGAAAGTTTAACATGTTTAACATTGTTTGATTGTTAATCTTTCCAAAGACTTAAGTTGTCAAATCTGAAAGAAAAGAAAAAAATTATTAGACGGTTAAACTTAATTCACATTTAAAATCAGACCAAATTATTGGAACACCCTTTATATGTGCATGTATATTCCACAGGCTATTTTAAAATATTAAGGTTAAAAGGAAATCCAAAAATATAGTTGCTGTTAATCACTATTTTCTTTTATAAACCACAGAGTGTATTGATTTTGTTAATCTTTTACTTACTTCATACAAGTTCCTCAGAAAAAGTACATTAAGAAAATCAGTTTATTTTGTTTTGTCAATAATTTATTGTTCAAAATTACTTTGAAATTTTAGATACATTCATATATTTATAAAACCTTCCACAAGAATATAACAGGAGCAGGAGAAAAGCAGAATCTAGAATATCAGATAATTTTCAATCTATTCTGACTATTAGTCTTTTGTCTGTGGGACTTTATCATTTGAACTTTCTCATTGGCTGTCTTCAATTGATATGGATTATTTCCTGGCACCCACTTGATTTTTGTGTTCTATGAAATAAAAATTATTGATATTTCCACTTATAAACTTTAAATCAAATCACCTTTGTATGAGGGTAGATCAGTAAGTCCACAGTTAACAGATACATATTGATCTGAAATTTTTAGTGTATAATGTTAAGTCTGTGTGATTAATAGAGATGTGGTAGGAGATGCACTTTAAGAAGGAAGGAGATTATTTTAAAATAACTATTTCTTTTTTCATTGTTAGCCAATGGATTTATTGATATACTGAACTATATATATATATATATATATATATATATATATATTTTTCTTTCAAAAATATGATTCCATTGCCACACAGAAAATTTCCATGTTTCAAAACAGAAACTAAATTTATAAATTTAATTATAAAAATCAAACTTAAACTCCACAGCCTCATTCCGTTTCTTATTATTTTAATACTTGTATATATATATATATATATATATATATATATATATATATATATATATATATATAGTCAATAAATATATAAGGTTCAATTGACTAACCTTTTAACTATCATTTGAAATAACTATATATATATATTAGTGTATTTAGGCAGCAAGAATTCTTTTAAAAAGTTTTGTTGAAAAATATTGATGGGGTCTGCCTATGCAATTTTTTATTACATATTTCAAATTACTGAATAAGTTGTTTTATAAAATTGGTAATTTTTACAATGTTATTTTGACAGGTTTTATTGATTTGTTTTTAACACCCACCACATGCACATATATATACACATATATATATGATGGATTGTCCAATGTTAGCCCCCACTCATGCTGGAGGTAGATGTTTTCTGGGTTTTGTAATTATCTGCTTGGTAATCAGGTATCTGAACTTTTGAGTATTATCAGCATAATATCAGGGCAATTGCATTGCCATTTTGTAAATATAAAAATATACCTGAGGATGGGGCAATATCTATATAGTAAGATGTGGCAATCACCACACACACACACACACACACATATATATATATATATATATATATATATATATATATATATATATAATATAAGAAGAATAAAGAGGAAGAAATAAAACCAAATTGAATATGAGAAGTATTTCACTAAAAGGCATGCTTCAAACTTTGCTTGATTGGCGAGGCTGCTCTGTGGCTGAGATGGTTAAGGCACATTGGATTTAATGATGGTTTCCTTCTGCCCAGAAGCATGCAGGTTTATATCCTTTATCAAGATTTATCAAATATTCAGGTAGACGAAAATTCAGGTAGACGAAAATAAATATAGCACTTAATCAATAAATGGAGTCTCTACTCAAATATGTGTATCCACTAAAAATAACATTTAATGTGATAAATATATATATATATATATATATATATATATATATATATATATATATATATATATATATATATATAGTTTATATATAAATAGTTTATGAAAAACTAGGTAATCCGTATGGGTAAACCTAAGGAGGATAAAAGTAAAGTAAAGTCTGATGATCCGCAGTCCTTTTAAAAGGGCCGTGGTGAAATAATTTATTACATGGAACCTTAAAGTGGTCTGTTTTTATTTAAATTATATATATATATATAAATATACATCTGGTATGTACAGAGGCCAAAGCATTTTTTATTTTAAAAATTAACTGAGAAGTCTAAGAATAGGGAGGATTGAGGAAAGGACAGAAGATGAAGAGGATTCAAGAATACAAAAGATGGTGATTGATGTTGCATTTAAAGTTTTGAAGATTGTATTTATCAGGGAACAAGTAAACAGAAGGGAGTTCCACAAATGGGGAGTATGAATAAAGAAACTCTTGGAGTAGAAGTGGAAGTTGTATTTAGCTCTTATAACAATCAAATATGGGAACTAGATGCCAATCTAGTAGCATGCTTAAATTCATGTATTATAAATGTTTATGTATAAATTTATGATACATTATATATATTATAATTATTTGTAGAAAAGACAGAGCAACCATGTCACATTAGTGAGAAAGTGACTAAAATCAAGATGCCTGGTAATGATTACATTACAGATCCTTCTTTGGATTTTGTCAAGAATCTTCATATGTATAGGAGGAGCACCAGACCAGATATGGCAACAGTGTGCAATGTATAGACGAATGGTAGATTTGTAAATAAGCAAGATGGATTCTGACAAGAAATTTTCTGTCATGACACAGTGACTCAACTTTCCTTGCAGTAAGATGCAGCTATTGATTTGATATAGTTGTTCCATTTCATACCAGTAGAAAACATGTATAGTGTGTTGCTCTCCTGGAGTCTAGCATTAGCCATGTTGATGGCAGGCAGAAAAGTTTCTCTGTGGTGGTTAAATGAAAGCAGTTTTGTTTTGTTTTGCTCTGAGTATTCATTATTGGTGGCCACAATCTTAACAACATGAGATATGCAGATGACACAGTGTTGATAGCAGACATAGAAAGGAAATGACAAAAACTCCTACAGACAGTAACGAAGTAATGCAAGAAGAATGGACTAAATAACATTTGCAAGAAGAGAGAATGCATGTTTGTTAACAAAAGGAACAGCTTATCATGTAAATTACTAATTGAAGATACCAAAATGAAATAAGTACAGCAGTTTAAATATCTGGAAATTGTTTAACAGAGGACCAAAAGTGCAACACTGAAAGGTAAAGGTAATTTGGTATAGTGAATGTTGTGTTCCAAAATCTAAGCCAAGTATTAAGGAACAGGAAAATTTTATTAGAAACAAAGAAGAGAGTACTGTTAGGTAATATCAGTCCTACTATATGGTAGTGAATGCTGAACAATCTCCTTAAAGATGAATAAAAGACTTGAAGCAACAAAAATGAGGTTCTACAGGAGGAAGCTAGGAATAACAGGGATAGAACATGTAATCAACAATAAATTTTTAGAGAAAATGGAAACAAAAAACATGTTTATACTTTTTTTTTTTTTTTTTTTAAGCATTACGCCCCGAGCAAGGCATGAAGCCACTAGGATGCAGGGGGTTGCAGAAGATTTGGAGTGAGAGAAGATAGGAGTGATAGAAGAAAGGATGAGGAGAGGGATAGTGGATAGATCAAGACAACTGGAGATGTCGGTTGACATTACATTTGAATAGTTGGAGATTATAGCTCTCAGGGAAACAGTAATAGGGAAGGGTGTTCCACAGGCGAGAGGTGTGAGGTATGAAGCTATTGGAGTAGAAGAGACGGCTACATTTAAAAGTTTCTACAGTGAAAGGGTGAGAGTGAGATGCCAGCCTCGTAGAATTCATGAAGTCCGGGAACCAGTGAAAGCAGCTCGTCGGAGCAATTACCATGAAAGTATTTGTAAAAAAGACAGAGAGATAAAAATAAAAAGTTAATTCAAATAAGATTAAAAATGGGCACACACACACACACCTGATTATGCATACCCATGCATACACACAGAGATAGAAGCATAGACACACACAGACACACAGACACACAGACACACACACACACAGAAGCACATACACATGCACACACACAGAGGTATGTCTCTCTCTCACTATATATATATATATATATATATATATATCTTACTTATTATAAAACGCAGATTGTGTGCATGTGTGTGTGCGTGTGTGTCTGTTCGTTTATATATGGGATTGGATTTCCTACATTTTTCAACCGATTTCAACAAAACTACACAGGACTATGTAAAATTACCATGCGATGGTTCTGACAGCACCAAAAATTGGAAAAATACAATTGTTTTTGCACGAAATCAATTTGAAAACACGATTAAGAGGCATTAATGAAAGAGGGACAACTCATATCGAGTTATACTTATTAATATCGAGTTATCGAGTTATACTTATTATAAAACCCAGGTTGGTTGTGTGTGTGTGTGTGTGTGTGTGTGTGTGTTCGTTTATATATGGGATCGGATTTCCTACATTTTTCAACTGATTTCAACAAAACTTCACTTTTATTTTGGCAGATAGTGTTTCTTATTGTCTTGCACACTTTTTTCTTTATTTTTACATTCAGAATGCTTTAAAAATTCCATTTACAAGACAATTGTTTATAATAAAATTCTATTCAATCGATAGACTCATAATGATTGAAAACAATGTTTTTGTTTGAGTTTGGATTTGATCAATTCGTAAAAAAAAAAAAAAAAAATAAAACTAATTGAGACATGCGTGTCCGTCAACCTTAAACAATAATCTTTGTCAATTTTATTTTTCAGTCTTTATGATGGTCGATACTTGATCTATCTCTTACTGTTACATCCCCGGGCAACGCCGGGCTCTACTGCTAGTATATAATAAAAAGGCTTAAACACTAATATTCCATGGTCATAATTTATTCCATTGGAATTGTAAATATGATCCAATTCATCAGACCTACAAATTCAAAAAGAAAACAGATATATGTGTATAAAAAATAATTCCAAGAGGATAGAATCCAGGTAGAACTCAATGTCCAGGACAGAGTATTTAGATAGTTTAGATATATGATTGCATATGTATGTGTATATTAACCACTAATATTATCAATCTCTCTCTCTCTCTCTCTCTCTCTATATATATATATATATATATATATAGATAGATAGATAGATAGATAGATAAAGAGGAAAAATGAAGAGACAAGGATATATTGATAGATAAATAGATGAAGAGGCAAAGATGAAGTGACAAAGATAGATAGATAGATAGATAGATAGATAGATAGATAGATAGATAGATAAATAGATAGATAAGTGAAGTGATAAGGTGTGATAACTTGATATATGAAGACACAATAATAGATGAAGAGATAATGAGATAAATTGATTGATAGATTTATGAAGGCCCAATGATGGATAAATATATTTGAATCAGCTGAGATAGATGCAAAAGAACTGAAATAGATTAAATAATCTATTTTTTATCTATAGTGAATATAGTATCTTTTATTGTGGTAGAAGAAGAGATAATAGTCTTCTTGTTGAAATATAATAAAATGTGATATGAGATATTCCTTTTGATCTCTTCCTTATTCATAGGTTTATTCCAAGTAATTTATAAACTTTTAAGGGCAATTCAGGGTAAAATGTTGTATTGTACTCATGATGCTAAAATATTTATGGCTTCTTTTTGACAAAAAAGGCCTTGCTATTGACCTGAAAATGTGTTATGGTCAAATCACATCAGTTTTGACCTTTCCCTTCTTACAACCTTATGAGTCATTCGTTATCTGTTTGGGATTATGAAAAGGATAAAAGAAACTAATCACATACAAACAAGCACATACACATACATGTAAATATTACTAATGTGCAGATATATGTGCACACACAAAAATGAGCACACATAAACATATATTTCTGAGCACATAAAAATGTAAAGGCATACACTTTTATGTGTGTACAATATATAATACATATACAAGATACATATATATACACACACACACATATATATATGTATAGTATATATTGGTGTATATACAAATTTGTTTTGGGAAGAATATATTTACAAATATATAAAAGTGAACATACAACAAAAAATATTAGGAAACAGAAAATTTCATTAGAAACAAAGAAATGAGTACTGTACTGTTATGTAATATCATTCCTCCTATATGGCAGTGAATGCTGAATGATCTCATCACAGATGAAGAAGAGACTTGAGGCATCAGAAATATTATTCTACAGAAGGATGCTGAGAATACCATAGACTGAACATGGACCTATGTTTACTAGAAAGCAAAGTATTAAAAATGTTTGTAGTCACACTTTATACAAATGCTCATAAATGATTTAATAATGACTCACTTAAAGGCTCTAATCTGGTAATCTCGAATCAATCACTTCCAATTTGTAGATTTTATAAGAATGCTGAGGATACCATGGACTGAAGATGTGAACAATGACAAATTTTTCAAGAAAATGGAAACAAAATGAACATTTATGCTTAACACTGGGAAGAGAGTGTTTAGATTTTTAGGGCACATAATGAGGAAAGAAGGCTTAGAAAATTTGATACTCCCAGGAGAAATTGAAGGCAAGAGATACAGAAGAAAACAATGTATAGCCCACTTAGTGAGCCTGAGTAAATGGATGGCAGAATAGGGTTTAGGAGAAAGAAAAAAAGACAAAATTTATGAAGATTTACAAAGGACAGGAAACTGTGGAGAGCTATGATCTCCAATGACTTGAATGGACATGACACATAGAGAAGAACACAACATATATTTACATATACAAAATTGCATACAAAACATAGACATATACATTTACCCATATACAAATATACATACTCATGAACATGTAATGCAAGCACATATATCTACACACTCCCAAAAGTACGTATGAACAAAAACACATATTTATACATACACAGATGTAAACACACAACAAAAATACATATATCTACAAGTAAACAATTGTGCATACAAATGCATATGCACAAGAGTACATTCATAAATAAAGCAATCCTTAACCATGCAGTAAATTTTAATTAATTGCATTTAATCTTACAGTTAAGCAAAATGATGATTATCAATATTGCACCAAAATGCTTTTTCTGTGTGTTGTGACCCTTCAAGATTTGGGTGATCATGACTCTCCACAACTTCTCATCCTTATCCGTCATATCTCTTATGAATTTTTTCTCTTTGTTATACTCCACTCCAGTTATGCCATCCATTTACACAACACTTTCAGGCATCTTACTTGCTGCTTTCCTGTCTGGCCTTCAGTATGCTTTGTGAGTGTCAAATTTTTCAAGCCTTCTTTTCTCATTATGTCCCAGAAATTTCAACTGCTTTTTTTGATTTTATGTATAACTGTCATTTTTATTTCCATTTTTTAAAAACTTCCTCCATCCATGCTCCTTCCATGATATTCTCAGCATTCTTCTGTAGAACCATATGTTTATTGCCTTAAGTATTCTCTTCATCTGTAAAGTTTTAATATTTATAACATTTTGGTCTTGACAACGTTTTCCTGTAAGCCATTAATATTTAAAATTATAAATTATTTTCTGGAGAATAATGCTCTTGTGCTTTCTGGCAAAAATTCCTTTATATTCTCTTCATGGTGTTGCTTCCTGATCTGTTGCCGAAAGATGGAATTAACTCTGGACATACTTCTTTATTGGAAGAATAACTGCTAAATGTCATATTCAAATGATCCTATTTTCAGCTCTTACTTCATTTAGTTTGTCCAATATATTTCTCTAGGGAATAAAAAGTTATCACTTTTGTGCTATTTAATAAGTTTTGTAAGGGATAAGCTTAGAGAAGAAAAACTGTGTTGCCCCAATCTCCTAAGGGGGGAAAGTCAGCCTGTTTTGAAAACCTACATGGTTACCTGTTTAATCATGTGTATCCACTGAATATAATGTTTAAAGCAATAAGAAAGAAGATTGCATTAGGCCAATTTTCTGCCTGCCTTGAAAATCAGTATTCAAAATCTCATGTACTTGTGTCCAACACTGACCTTTGGCACTGGTTGGAAATATATATATATATTTATATTACAATGATGTTCACCTTGTACAAAGCCCAAAAGCTACTCGAGAGGGCTACAAGAAACACATTTTATGGGGATATGTAGGGAAGATAATGTTTGATGTTAGACTTGAACAGGTTAACATTGTAGTGATTGGGGAAGCATCCTCTTGGGAGTCGGTTCTGCAAAGCAGTGGTTTGTGGGTAGAAGCTGCTCGAGTGAAACTTACACATCACCAGTAAAATACGAAGGGAATGAGGGTGGTTCACTACAATGTGCATGGTTTGGCAGTTCTTAGCTATAAATGTTAGAATTGGTGGAACTAAGGAATGTAGTTCCTCTGAACATTTTCCATGGAAATAGCAATAGAACAGCAAGAGTCTTGCAACATTTTGTCTGTGGGAAAAGGTTGGTAGGTGGGGGGGGAATAATTTGTCAAAAACAAGGATGCGTAGACACTTTTGAGTTCTATCAAGACTGGAAAGTGAAGACAAGGTAGTTCCTGCTCATGTATGGCAGCAGTACTCCTTTTTCAGCCTGATCTTGCTCTTGTAAAGGTAGAAGATAGGAAGAATCAGATACTTACTAGTATAGTAAAGGGAGCTGACCATTTTTCCAGTATCTTTAGTGAAGAATTATATGAACAAGTTCCACTTGAGATCTGCGTTAAATCCCACTAGGTGCTGAAGGTATGGTGACTCCCTGAAGGAATATCCATTCATCGTGATTGGTGAAAGTTCTGGGTTTATTAAGTGAAGTATATTTTGATTACTAAAACAGACTTGACGAAAGACCTCAGGTACTTGTGATAAATATATAACTATACTTGACATCAGGTAAGTCAACTATCACTTATATTTTGACTTTTGTCAAGGAAGATATGACAAGTATATATACTTGGATAACAAATATCTTTTTTGTGTTAGATGCCATAGGATAAGATTTTGGACAGAAAACTGTAAACTTCAAGATATGATTCTAAACATTGTGATTGTATTTGTCAAGATACACTAATAATAATAATAATAATAATAATAATAATGAAAAATAATCTTCTGATTCTTCTTGTATGGATAGTAAAAAGACAAATGTTACTAAAAGCTATGAAAGATAGGAAGTTGTGGAGAGCCATGATCTAGCTCGTCCTGACATAGCACAGAGAAGAAGTTGTAGTTTGGTTGATTACAGAGTAGTCTCTCCTTTTTTATTCACTTTCCTGCAAATGATATAAATTCTATAAAGAGGAAGTGGGATGACATTTAGTTTAACAATTGCTTTCCATATTTTTAAGTGTGTTTTATTAGAAATTGATATTTAATTAATGATATCTTTTAATAATCAATATTTGAATATTAGAATCAATATTCACGGGTAAATTTATTAATATTTCTGTTTTTATTTGTATCTGTCTCTAAATAAACATTTACATTGTAAGTAGGTAGTGAAAAGTTATTTACCTAACCAAGAATGGATTTTGGTCAGATTTGAGAAGTGGGTTAGGCCAAGAACTTTTCAGAACCCCCTTTTAGTTAACAAATAAAAACCTTTTTTATTGTTATTAGTTGTTTTTTTTTGTTTTTAAATTACTGTCATTAAATTGCAATGAAAAAAATAAAATCATATATCATTCAAAATGAAGAAAAACATTGTCCAGTATGGCTTTCAGGAAGGGAAGATCTACTACACGCCCACAAACATATACATATACATATATATCTAGAGATTTCTCTTATCGATTTCAAACATCTAAGGACTCCAGAGTTCAGCTTAGACCTGAACCAATAGATGACCCACACAGATGATTTGATTATATTTGTAAAGTCTTGTGTAGAACCAACAACATATTTTAGAAGAACTAATAATAGAGAAATTCAGTACAGTGTGTCATGAGGTCTGCAAGCATTCCTTCTCATGTGTGAATATACTCAGATAGACTTTATTTGTAGAAAAGACAAAATGAATAACATTTTTATTTTATGCCTTATGTTTGAATTCAGAATTTTATTTTTCCTAAATTGGTTGCCACCCAAGGCAAGACAGCTGAATCTACCTTGCTATTTAACCAATAGCTGGAGAAAGATGAATTCATGAGTTTTTACAAAATCAGAAGCATAATAGAATTTGAACTAAGCTCAGTGACTTTACTTTTTGGACTAATAACCATTATACTATTTGCACACACAGACGTGCAGGCACATACATGTATGTACACACACACACACACACACACACACACACACACACACACACACACACACACACACACACAAGTATGGGAAAGCAATATATAAATGTTTAGAGAGGTATTAATCCTTTTCTTCTCCCTCCAGCTATAGGTAAATATCAGGACAGACTGGGTTCTATAGCCTTGGGTGGCAACTGGTCTAGCAGAAGGTCAACTCAGAATTCAAAACCTGTGGAGGGTTGTTTGGGGACCTTGTAGCATGGAGTGAACCAGGTCTGTGTATTTGGCCCTTCAAAAAGTGTGGTTGGTTCTGCACAAAGCCTTCACCAATAATCAAATGATATGTGCTGGTGTCTGGCTGTCAGTTCCTGCTTGACTCTCATATGTCGAATATGATGAGAGAGTCCACTATATATATATATATATATATATATATATATATATATATATATAATATAAAATTTTTATCATTATTGGCACCCATGAACAGCTTTGATCTATGGGCATTCATCATATTGGTAGAGAGACCTGCAAATGATTAAATAATACTATAAAAACTGCTATGAGAGTAGTAATGACAATTTTCAAATTGGTTTGAAAAAATAATTGTATTTGAATCACCTGTAATAAATTAGAAACTAAACTCATCTCTGATAAATTGTCAGTGCTTATATTACTTGAATTAACTATTGAATAGTAACTTTAATGCTAAAAACAAACTTGTTATTTGCTGTTCCTTTTTTAGAATAATCAGTAAGATATCTAAGAATATCTGGTATGCTATTATCAACAAACACAAGGGTACACTACCATTTCCAAAGACCCATTTCAACAATCTGCAATGTTATTAAGAAGTTTGATAAAGTTGTAACTTTCAAAAACCTTACATCATTGGCAACTGGATATCATAAATGGTGTCTTTTTTCCAATTCTTAATAATATGCAGTTATCACTGATTTGATATTTGTAAATAAAAACAAAGAACAGTTAACTCATTAAGAAGTCAGGGATCAATTTAACAGTATATTTATATTATGAATAGAACCCCTTTCTAAAATTAAAAAAAAAAAAATTGAATTTTACATTTGTCATAGGTAGAAGAAGGTTCAAGGAATTCTAATCTACAAAAATTATCCTTCACAAATTCTTCCCTATTTTTTACGAGTAGCCCAGTTAGGCTTAATGAAGGATTGATAATGCAGAGCTGTTTTGTTGTCTTGAGTGCCAAAGGATTTGATCATATCAAAGGAATCATCATATCAGAGTATTACCAAGGGATTTTAAAGGAAAATGTGCTGCTCAGTATAAGGAAACTAGGTTTGGGCTGAAGTTTCCAGCAAGTTAAACACTAAAAGCAAACATTCAAAAGCAAACAAGAGTTGAAAAGGAAAAAAAATTGCCTTTTGTAAACTGTCCAGCAATGAGTTCTCATCTCAATCGAATTGACAATCTCTCTGCCATTGGGTAAAAGAATCCTGCAAACATTCAAGAGCTTGAGCAAATTGCAAAGAATTAATGGAAGAAATAACCAGCTGACAGGTGCAAGAAGCTTATAGATAGCGCTACAAGGAATGTTTGGAAGCAATCATCATTTCCAAATGGTATGCAAACACATATTAAAGAAAACAGTCTTTATTATTGTCCAGATCATATTCTCCATTTCCTCTTTGAAATTACTAAATGTTTAAATTGCAAAATTGATAATTCTTTATTAATTTACTTTGGATTTCCTATTAAAATATTCTTATGATACAAATTTGGTAGATTTCCATATGCTTCTGTAAATATTCTACACTTTCTAGAAAAATAAAGGATGACATGAATAGAGACCAGAACTATATATATATATATATATATATATATATATATATATATATATATGTTGTGTATTTAGGCAGAAATCCCTCATTTATACATGTTTCATTAAAGACAATAGACAAGGTACTGCGATTAAGCTTTTTATTTAATTGTTCTTTTGTCCAAACAAGTATTTTCTTTTCTGGATACAGAGTGTGTAGAAACTGTCCAAATGTTCTGTAATTCTAAGTGCTTTCAGCTATACTTTTAGCCATTATCAAGGATGATTTTATTTGTACTTTTTAACTGCATGTATGGCTTGTGTGTATGTTTCTAGAGTTATTGGGATGTTTTATTTTCCATACACACATTGTGGTTGTGTTCATACTTAATACTATTAACTCTTGGTTTTTTCTTTTTTATTATTAAGGCTTCCATTATTTTTAATCTTTTTTACATGTGGATGAGGTTAATATGCTTGTATTTTCTACTAGTATGTTTTGGATAGCATCTGGTAAGTTTGTATGTTTGTTCAAATGGTTTCTGATGGAGCTGTGGTCCATAGGTGTAACATAATGTGTCTAGATAGGCATGTAGCAGTTATGAGTTATTTTCATTTTTTTTTTTTTTTTGCATAATTTAATTGACAATTTATCCATCACACCCAATATATGTGTGTGTGTGTGTGTGTGTGCAGATGTGACACTATCGTTGACATAGAATATTTTTGAAAGAATATTTTTTCAATCTAGACAAATTCACCTAGATTCTCTTTTCTCCATCACCTTTGACCGCGACTGTCCCACATTGTGACAACAGAAAATCTACCATGAATGATGATATATTGTAAGATGTAAATTTATCATGGCTGAACTGTAGACGTGGTAACATCAGCAAAGCACAGTCCAATGGAATTTGTCATGCTATTTTTCTAAATACTCTTTGTTGATATATAAAATTATATATTGTTATATATACATATATATATATATATATATATATATATATATATATATATATATATGTGTGTGTGTGTGTGTGACAGGAAAAATATACTTATATAATGAAGAAAGTGAAAAATGAGTAGATGATGAAAACACAGTACCCAGGCCAAAAAGTAAATGCCATTGTTTAAAATTAATGATGTTATTACTAAGGATTTTTAAAAAAAATATAAAAAATTGCAAAACAATTTTTGTTTTTATTATTTTATGAGTATTAAAGCTGAAAGAAAAGACTATTGATTGTAAGAAAACAAAATATATGCTTGGCAATGAGAAGGAAAGATTCAGGTGTGGACTACAAAATTGGATATGTCAAAATCAAGCAAGTAAAGAAATTTGGGAAATGTTTAAGCAGACAATGGAAAATGTGAAAATCTGAAGGCACACTGAAATAGTGAAAGATGCCTTCCAAAAACCAAACATAGTATCAAGAAACAGTAAAAATTCATTAGAAACAAAGAAAAGAGCACCAAGCTGCTATGGAATATTGCTCCTCTTCCATGGCATTGAATGCTAAACAATCTCCTCACAGATGAAAAGAAAACTTGAGGCAACAGAGATGTTGTCCTACAGAAGGATGCTGAGAATGACATGAACGGAAATGTGAACAATGAAGAAAGAAAATTAATGAAAAAGAAACTGAATGAAAAGGACACTTATACTTAGAATGAAATAGTTGTAATTACAGAACAACATAATGAGGAAAGAGAGCTTGATGAATTTATCGCTTACACAACATACTGAAGGCAAGAGAGGCAGCAAACAATCTACCTAATGAACTTGTGCAAATGGACATCAGAACAGGTATGGCAATAATAGTAAGGGAACAAACATTGCTATGAGCTATGAAAGATAGGAAGTTGCAAAGATCCATGATTGTCCACATCCTGAATGGACATATAGAAGTCGAAATCACTTTGAAAAAAGACGAAAATTAGATTTTTATTTACTGTCCCATTTACTCACTTCAAGAAATATTGGAAAAAATATCTGAAAAAGCAATGTCACAGTTTTGGAAAGGGAATAAAAATCCATTCAAATTTTAGAAACATCTTAATTAGCAATAATAAAAGATCACCAGGAAACAAATCCTTTTCTTCCTTGTTGAAAGAATCTAGGATTCTGAAGGAAAAAGAATTCTGATAGCACTGAATTGAAAACTGAACTGAATTTGGGACAATTATTTCACAGATGAAAAGAAGACATGAGACAACACAGAGATGGGATTCTACAGAATAATGCTGGGATTGTCAAAGAATGAGCATATCAGCAACAAAGGAAATTTTAAGGAAAATCGAAACAAATTAGCACTTATACTTCTTTCTTTTTTTATGTGCTGTATCTCTTCAGCTATGGACGTGGAGAGCCATGATTGTAGGCGATCATGGCTCTCCACATCTTCTTCTTCCTCTTAGTTAATAAGTTTGTTATTTCTCCCAAACCCTGATCTACCATTCATCTGCTCAAGCTCATCAAGTATGTTACTTGCTGTTTTTCTTTGTCTCTCTTTCCCTCAATTTGTCCTGTGAGCATTAGGTTTTCCAAGCCCTCCTTCCTCATTATGTGCCTCAGAGTCATTGGGCCACAACAATAACAACATTAGACTAAAACCAGTAATGAAATATAGGGTTTTATCATGAATAATATCTGAAATCTAGTAAAAAAATAAATATTTTCAGTGTCCTAAAATGGCTGAACAATAACAATACATGATAATAATTAAGGATCATGTTGTAATTGATAATACATTATGAATTCATATGAATAAAAGGCTTTTCAAAAATATGTTAGATATTTTTATGCCCACATAATATATAACTAATCGAAACTTATTTTTATTATCAATCTAAATTAATGATTGTGTTTGTTGTACACTTTTGGAATTCCAGTTCTTTAACTCATATTGAAGTGCTTACTTTGATATCCATGACTCATATGACAAAAACAGAGTTTCATTTCATCCAGCTCTGTGCAGCCATTTTAAAAATGGTATCCAAAATACCAGTGTCATAAAATTTTGACCAATCAGAAGAGGATCAAACCATTTTCACTGCAGTCGTTTCTGAGCGAATGACTCACTATGAAGCCAACTCTGATTTCACACATGAAGGCAGATTTGACCAGGCTGGCATTAACAATGGACTCCTCAGTAGGCGAGCTTAACCAGGCCATTACCAGCGACACCGAGGTGCCTTTATCAACAGTGATGACTCCAGCTAGTGACCAAAACAGTGGTAGCTGCAGAGACTAAATACCCACTATTTCAATGCAATAATTTGTCCCTCACAAGTCTATGTCACATGACTACATATACCTCTCTACTACTACCTAAAATTAATTCTTAGTTTCTCACAATTGATATACAATACCTCAGAATGAGTAAACCATCAAACTTTGTAAGTCAGAGTGAATACAAACTCTTTCACTTATCATAACCATGTCTTATGTCCATTTGTTGTTTTGTCACTTCCCTTTTTTTGTTAATTGTAATGGTAATATTAGCTGATTCTCTACAAGAAAACATTTGACATTTGTTGACTGAGCAGTCACTACTGTTTTCAGTTAAAATCTTTCTCTTAAGACTACTTTTCAGGAAAATATGTTTCTCAAGTTGAGTTGCTGTTATCACTCTTTCCAGTATTTATGCAAGTGGGTTTCCTTCCTAACCTTTTATTTGAAGTAGTGTGGAATATCAACATCTTGATTATGTTATTATTTTCTCTTTGAGTTATGTGTGCTATCCATTTTAGTTGTTGGCACTGTTGGTAGTCTTCAAGGAATATAATTTCTGTTATTTAGTACAGTTCTTTGTAAATTTGTAGCACTGGTCCACAATGTTCAAAAGAGGATGATCTTTGTCAAGGCTCTCAGGATTCAATCACTCAAAGTCTTTGTTGTTATCACACTTTCCAGTACATATAGTGGCATGGGTCCTTCCTAACTTTTTACTTGAAGTAGTGTGGAATGTTTGATTGTGGTAAGGCCACCATTACATATTGGAACTGATAATATGTTATGAATTCATGCATATAAAAGTTTTTCTTAAAAATGTGTTGGAAACTTTTACATAGACTTACTATATAAACAATTAATCTTTACTTTTATTTTCCATGATGATTAATGATAGTATTATAACCAATAATATTTTATTTCTTTAATAATAAGAACTGAACCAAGAAACATTACAGCCAAATATGTTGGTAAACTAGTGTGTTAACAGAAATTAAATTCATGAACCAGTTTCTACTTTGAATAATGTACAATGAATTCTTTTCTCAAGTTGAAGGTGACATATCACTTTCAAAAGTCATACTGGCTCACTCATCTGAAGAATTTGAATTAATTGGATAAATATGCAATTCTCTCCTGGTATTGACAAACATGGTTTGTCTGTAAATTCCACTGTTGAATAAGTTCCCAAAGGAATATTTTCTTTAGCAATAAATATTCAAGATATATATGCTAAATTTGCCAAATGAAATTCATTCATGTTTGCAATATCAATAAGAAAGATCTTTTTGTTTCTCATTGTTTCCTAAATTTCATGATTAAATTTGTTATAACTCTTAGAATATTCAGAGAAAACCAAAAGGTTCTTTCAGACTTATGTTTGATCGAAATGTTAAAGTATTAAACATAATTAATAAAAAAAATTTAATATGTTGTGTGACTTTTTTTTACTTAAAAAAATGATCCAACAAATTTGGATGATTTCTCAACACGAGGTGATATTGGAAAATTTCTAGACTGTCCCTGCTGTGATTTTACTATTCAACAGAAATAAGTATAAATTCAGTGCTCTTTGATAGTCAGCCTATTGAGTCAGTTTACAAATAGCCTTTGTGCAATTGTGTTCAGGTTTTCTAACATTGTGTTGCAATCATTACAATGGCTAATAAATTCAAACATGCTAATAGCTCAATCATTATATATTTATATATGTTATATAAATATATAATAATTGAGCTATTATCCAACCCATGTGGCCTGAAGATTACATTCAAACATGACAGACTGTCACCATTCAGTGTTGATCTTATTGTCCAAACTGTTTATATATATATATATATATATATATATATATATATATATATATATACCATAAACTGGCTTTCACAATGCTTGACTCTACATTTGAATGATAACTCTAACATTTTTAGGCATTTAAAACAACATGCCTGGCCGCATAAACAATTTCAGAAAATCCTTGTTGTAAACACAACTATACTTAAACATGAAAGCTATATACATAAAACAGTTGAAACCTAACCTGAACAAAATAAACTATAAAATCTCCACAAATATTTTTAAATGCCTATAATTGATAACAGAAGCCATTAGTTTATACCAACGGCTTCCCATACTTAATACTTCTCGTTTTCAGTCTTGCGTGGTCATGTGTGACGTCATGAGCTGCTGTTGATTTTTGCTTCCGCATCTCATATGCAGGAGTTTGTCGTTGCTTGGAAATCTTTCTTGCAACAAAAAAAGACTATCATTATTGTTTTGTCTGTGTATTGTTTAGTATATTGAAATGTAATTGTCATCTTTGATAATGGGTTATGTAAGCCAAAAGTTTAGATAGGATTAAAAAACATGTATCAATATGGTGATTTCCTTTTGTCTTTCAATGATAATGTTATTAAGCTTATCAGACAATATGAAAGGAATTTACTTAAAATAAATAGACAAAACTTGTCTATATTATTTAATGAAACATGCATCAATATATATATATGTCTGTGTGTATGTATATATATATATATATATATATATATATGAAGAAATATAGTCTTAGGGTATGCTATATTTATGGGATAAAGTGCTCAATATCTGAGATAGACCATGTGTAAATATAAAAGTGAACATTGAAGTCAACACTTAGAGGTGACAGTCTGTTTCATGCTAGATGCAATCGTATATATATATATATATATATATATATATATATTGCTGTCACACTTGGTCTGGTGCTTCTGCTATATATTTAGAGAGTCTTGACAAAAATCCAAAGAAGAATCTGCAATGTTATTGGTCCTGATCTCGCATCTCAGCTTCAGTCACTGCCTTAATGTAGCTTCCCTGTGCCTTTTCTATAAATACTTTCATAGTAACTGTTCTGATGAACTTTCCTCTATGTATGGTAGCTAAGCTTTATGAATTTAAGTTCAGTGCTTGGTTGGCATCTAGGTCTCCTCATTTTACAGTTGAAATAGCTAGATATGACTGTAAGTTCTATGCTAACAGTTTCTTCTATTGCTCTTCTCACTTGTGGAGCTCTCTTCTAACTTCTTGCTTCCCAGTCAACTTTGGCTTTCAAAAATTTAAAGGCAATATCAATCATTATTTTCTGGCTTCTTAATTCTTATTCTCTTCTTAATAGTATATTTTCCCTCCTATTCTACAACACTCAGTAACCCCTTGCATCCTAGTGGGTGTATTGCATTACTTGGGGTGAAAACATTAAATATATATGCAGAAGAAAAAGATGATGAAGAAGAAGAAGAAGTGAATATGATGTCAGCAAACAGATGAAGATGCCAATATTATTCATTATTGGATAGAAATTTTTATTAAGGGAGAACTAAGCTAAAATCTCTGAATTTTGGATAAGATTATGGAAAACCAATTCCAAAAGACTGCTTTTCTACCCTGATTGAATATTGACTGATGCCTGAATAATTTAAAGCTGTTAGTGTCAGATTATTGGCAACACAATTCTTCTCATGTTTCCAAAATAAAAATATTAAGGAAGTTATTGGCAAACTGATTGAAGCAAGGATTTATTGTCTTAGATTCCTTCTGACCATAGAATAGCAAATGTTTTCAATATTTATGATGGTCTGTGAATATTTGAAATTGATTCATTCAAGTACAAACTTTAGTTTCAATCAATTTGGAAACAGTTTTCTATTTGGCAAGACAGATTTGACTTGAAGATAATGAAAACTTTTCAAACTAACAAAGAAATTAACCTGAAATTCTTCATTTTGGTTAAATAAAAATTATCAAAATAAAAAAAAAAATAGATAATAAGAAGAATAGAAAAAAATACTGATTTTAAACTTATCAAGAGACATTAGCAGACTTCTGATTACAAAAATTACCAAAAAACATTAATGGTGTTATATTACTTGATATGGAAACTAAAGAGACTATAAGAGATAATGACAACAAAAGATTGAATAAAAATATTGTTATTCTGTAACAAAATAGTTACTTCACAAAGAAGTTCTAAATTATTTTATCTTCTATGAGTGAAAATAAAGTTCTTTGGCAGTCTTTTAAGAAATTAATTAAGCTTTTAAAATTCAGTTTGCCAAGGAAACAATCACTAAGCAAAGGAAAAAGAAGTAAACAGATTTGAAATATCTGTAAATAGTAGTGTCAGGAAGTGCTACATTGATTTCTAAGTGTGTGTACATCTGGACGAAGCTATTTTGAAAAATCGGATTATGGCTTATTTCTCTTCTATTTACTTTTCTATGCTTTATTGACAAAACAAATCTTAGAAGTCAATTAAGCTGAATTATTTTTTCACCTTTCTTCTTGTTTTCATTTGTATTCAAGAGTACTTCAATACAAACTGCTACGGTCCTTGTCTACAAAACATCTTAATGGTTAAATACACATGTTCTTTTTACTGTCTTCCTTAGCTGGGTTCACAATGCCGGAATTCAGCAGAATATTTTTTTTTGTGTGTGTGCTGTGCAAATTAGAAGCTAAAACATGTTTCATGTGAGTAAGAGTCAAAACAGATTGAGTTTTCTTTAATCATCTCTTTTCTTTTATCTTTTTGTAAGAAAAGTGTTTGCATGAAGCTCACAAAATAAAATGCAACTGTTCACAAAGTAGATCTATTTAAAAGGGAAGCGTCTTTAAAAATGTTCAAACTTCCTCTACATCTCAAACAATATTCTTTTTCAAGCCTGGCTCCTAATGTGGGAGGTGTGGCATGAACTGTTGGTTAAGAGCATGGATGATCAATCTAGTACAGTGCTTAAATTCATAAAGTTTAGGTGCCATAGTGAAGAGCTCATCCAAATTATCATGAAAGTATTTATAGAAAAGGCACACAGAGGCAACTTTACAATGGTGAGAAAGTGATTGAAAATGAGATCATAGATCAGGACCAATAATATTGCTGATTCTTTGGATTTTATCAAGGATGTCTGGGATAAGAAGTTACCATTATTTATGTGTAGACTATTATTCTCATCTTTGCTGTTGTTATTACAGTGTTTCAGCTATTGTGCTCTTTGGCCTTCATCAGAGACTTGCAGATCTAGGTAGCTTCCAGGGAATTTTGACATGATTTTATTTAATTTAATCTGCAGAAGTAGATTGTTCTTGTTTGCTGACTTTGTCTAGGGATACTTTATCTAATTTTGTACTGCTTAGTTTTTGTTTGCCATATTTTCACTGAGTCCAAGTATGTACAGGATAATAACTTAGTGGATTAAAGTGTTGGTTCATGAATTTAGATGACATAAAGCTGGCTGGCTACTTGGACTTGGTGGACATTGAGTGTGCAATAACTAAATAGTACTTAGTAAGAACTAGATAAGATATCCTTAGACATGGCCAATGGAATGAGAACAATCTACCCTATAGATTAAATAAAGTGTTCAGTTCTAAATTCTCTGAAGGTTATGTTAACTAAGAAGTGTTTCATGAAGGCTGGAGAGCATAATGTCTGAAACATTGTATAACAACAATAAAGATTAGAACAATAGTCTGTATGTAAACAGTATAAATAATTAACTCATATAGTATCTTCACATAGGAAGATACTTTGTTCTTTTGGTTTCTAACCTGATTGAACAATCTGTTTTATGTTTTCAAATAATCTTTTAATTCTAAATCCACCTTTGATGTAAAAATAATTTATTAAATTAAGAACAAGTTAGTGCTTTAAGATAAGTACACAAGAAAGAATAGATGTGATCATATCCCTCACTGAGTTGCATTGAATTAATTCAATTTGCATAATTTCTGGCTTTTAAAAGAAATATTTTTATGGATGTCTGAATGATTGAGAAGGACATCATCCTAACATGATAATCTAAATAACTAAAATATATATCCAAAATCTCAAATTATGGGTAATTTTTTTAAAAAAATTAGAAGGAGTATTTCACTATTATTATTTTATTACTGCTTTTACATCATGTTTTTATTGTTTCTGTTCTAATGAAATCTTTTCAATATTTTCATTTTGTTACTAGTTTTACATAACATTCATTTTGCATCATGCTTTTATTGTTGTTTCTTAGATGAGGTTGTTGTGAAGTGTATTGGTGAGGTGTCAACCTTGTCTGAATGTATTTTTTTTTTTTTTTGTATATATCTAATTTACTTTGGGGGTTAAAAGACATCAGCCCACAACTGAAATATATAAATTACAAACTAATCATATACAAGATAGAACACAATATGTGTAAACAAAAATGATAAAATACTTTTGTATATATTGCAGAGAAAATGTATATCTCAAAGAACATATATGTATACAGAAATAAAAAAAAGTTTTTGCTTATCTGTTAGTTACCACATGCTCTGTCAGAAGTCTGTCGCCCGATATCTGCTTTGCTTGGCCATCAAAGGTGAAGTGAGAGAAAATTTGATTTCTGTTTCAGTTGGTGGCAAAAATACCTGTTCCAGTGCATGATGGGAGTTTTCATATTTATTTAACTACTTTTTTATAATCTTACTTTTTCTTTATTTATTGTTAATTGTCATTCTTATCTATATTTTAAAGTAATTTTTTACTTCAATTTTTGTTTTTATTTTATTATTAATTATGTATTATTTTGATTTCATACTCCTAAATAGTCTAGTACTAAGGGTCAGAGGTTACTTAGTGATTTGTTTGTTGCTATCACGACAAGGTCTTTTCACTATTATTGTTCTGTTCTGA
>CAHIKZ030001446.1:1420000-1482500 GCA_903632075.3 Acanthosepion pharaonis | reverse complement strand
AAAAATTCTAGAACAAAAACTCTGAATTCCAAACCAGAGAGAAGGCAATACAAAGTCACTCTACTATCTTTACCAGGAAGTTATGACTATTCACTCTACTATCTTTACCAGGAAGTTATGACTATTCACAGATAATAAAGAAAAAGGAATATGTGGAAGGCTATGACTGTGCTTATGTCACAAAAGAAAATGGCATTGAGACATATGATTATGTATCTTTGGCCATGAAAACATAAAACAGTAATTGTTATGTAATATCGGTCTTTCTATATGGCAGTGAATGTTGGACAATCTTTGCAGAGATGAAGCAGCAGAAATGTGGTTCCAGAGAAGAATACTGAAAATACCATGGACTGGACATATGAGCAATGATGAAGTTTTAGAGAAAATGGAAACAAAAAGGACATTTACACTTAACATCAGTAAGATATAGGGCACATGATGAGAAATGAGGTACTGGAAAATTGGAAAATAGGCTTCAAGAACACCAGAAAGCTGTAACACAAGGGGAAGTGGAAAAATCAGGCATGGCTGACCACATATAGAGAGAAAAGGGAGATCACCGCCCTCTGTGGGATAAAGGCATTAGTTAGATCCAATGACAGGACCCAAAGAGTGTGAGTTCAATACCTGGTTAAGACGGTGGAGAACTTGGAGAGGGGAATTAACAGGAGGTAACTGATAACTGACATTCATTAGAGGGGAATTAACAGGAGATAACTGATAACTGACATCCATTAGACATGGCAGGGCTACCCCAGCATGCAAAATAAGGGTTCAGTTTGACATTTCAACCACCTGAAGAAGGCCAGAGCATACAAACGGCTGAAATGTTGTGATCAATATGCCAACAAAGATGAGGACAATAGTCTGAATAATGTAAATCGTGTCATGAAAGGACATGACACATAAAAGAAGAATTATATCGAACATATATTACATATGGTACCGTGACTGACTGTTTCATAATTTGCATTTATTGCATAACTATTTGTTTCTTTTATTTTGTGTCAGCTGAATTTAACCAAACTGTGTATCATGATACAGAGATCTTTCATTAGAAATGAAAATGATTTACTGGTAGATAAAGAATCAGCATTACTTATCTTTTGCATCTTGCCAAGAACAGAGATGGCATGAATCTTTAGATTTACAAAGATCTGTATCTTTGGTACCATTTTTTAAAATTCTGCAATAGTTTTTGCTTTTATTTGCAGAAAAAAAAACATTAATAGGTTTTCTAAAGTCTTTTTTTGTTTTTAAAGGCTTAATAATCTATTGTTGTTGTGATAGTGATATAACATTCTCAGAGGCTTACACATGCAAGGTGTTGATTTTATCATGAAACTCAAAATAATCTGGATGTTCACATGATAACTCAACATAATAGCAAGTCTTTGTTGGTTTTCTAATAGACTTTATATGCTGAAGTTACACATTTTTTTAAGTGTTGTAAGTTTTTAAATTATTTATAAGTCTACCATTCCTCCTTGCTTTGAATATTACTGCCACATCTGGTCTGGTTCATTTTCTATATATTTAGAGATTCTTGATAAAACCTAAAGAAAAATCTGCAATGTTATTGGTCCTCACCTGGCATCTCAGTTTCAGTCACTTTCCTACCACCGTAACATAACTTCCCTGTGCCTTTTCTATAAATGCTTTCATGGTAATTGTTCTGATGAACTTTCCTCTGTTTGGGGTTTCATTTTTGAATGTTATTTTTATTCCACCTACCACAGACAAATTCTACATATGGGGAGTAGAGACTTGAGGTATTATGGTGGCTGTAGTAGAAATGGTAAGTAAGAATGTCTTGTTTTGGCAGAAGAAATACTGTGGTATGTTGGGGTCAGAAATTGCGCTAGCTAAGTTTAAGATAAGACAGATTGAAGACCAACCTTCCTCTAATGCTCCCTTTTGGCCTTGGTACTTAGACTTTATAAATTTAAATGCAGTACTAGATTGGTGGCAAGGTCTTATCTTTTACAGTTGAAATAGTGAGATGTAACCATAATTTCTATACCAACAGTTTCTTCTCTTGCACTTCTTGCTTGTGGAACTTTTTTTCGGCTTTTTGCTTTCCAGTCAACTTTGATCTTCAAAAATTTAAATGCAATGTCAGTTGTTATCTTCTGTCTTCTTAATTCTTGATCCTTTATTGTCTTCTCTACTTAATAGTATATTTTTCTCATGAAATGATAAAAAAAAGCAAAATGTTTATTAAAATAACGGGAAAAAATAGCCAAATATTTTGGATTAGTGATGTTAGTACCAGATTGGTTAGACAAGTTTCTTCTTATTCAAAAACCTGTTGTCATCCGTGTATTATTTTTACTATTAAGATCAATCTGAAAGTATTTTCTACCTCCCCACCATAATTAATAAATTATGCAGAGGATGCTTTATTTCTCTACTGTAATTTATCATTTTAAATGTCTGCATGATGCTGATGACATAGCAGAATAATTCAGTGTCTGAAATGAAGGATTAATCAACATATATCAGTAAATATTTAGAAGGGCAATTTGGAAGGTTTGCATAGGTGTGTTAATATGTTTGGAACGATGATAGCGGAACACTTATAGAATAACTATCAATATAACCAAGACATGTTGCCAGTACTGAGGAAGACTTCCTCTTCCTATGATTTAACCATAATGTTTTTGAGCCAATTTAAGCAGAATGATTTTTTTCTTTTTCTTTTTTACTAACGTTCACCCAATACAAGGCCAAAGAGCCACTCAAGGTAGAGGGTTACTGCATGGAGTTGTATTAGAATAAGAGAGAATAATGATATAATATACATTACAAAAGGCAAGAAAGGAAGCCTCTGTCAATACTGGAAAGAGTATTATCAGTTACTGGAATTGAAGAACCAATTATCCTGAAAAATTATAGTAAGATTTTATAAATTTCAAACAAAAGCAGCAGTGACTTTTTGCTCAATGAATACTAAATATTTACTCATGAGGAAATGGCTAATATTATCATTTGACGTGTTTTTCCCAAGAACTGCTACTTGCTACTTGGTGGAACAAACTCCTGCATGGATATTTCCCTGATTAGTACAAGCTTAACTTTCATTATATTTCCTTCTTTTCCTCCTAATCTTTACTCTCAATGCCTTTGTCATTTATTCATATCACACACATTATTCATCAATGATTTTGACAGCACCCATTTATAATGAATGGCATATAAACTTTGTATTGGTTAAATTCTAGTGTAAAAAAAAAAAAAAACTTCCTAAAATTAAAATTTCAATGACTATATATCAGGTTTATTTTTTTAAGGATTCAAGAAACTTGAAAAACAGTGTGCTAATTGTGATGAACAGTGGAGGTGGAGAAAATATGTGGAATATATGGAAAAGCATGGAAAATTCTAGGTCTGACTAAGAAGTATCTTGGTCAGGATTAGAACTTTACAGCAATGTGTATCATTTATTTGCACTGTAGTAGATATCAAACCTTTTTGCCAGACTTGCATTTGTGAAAAACCCTATCAGTGGCATTAACCCCTTTTTGACATTTGGATATGCATAAAAATAAAAAATAAAATGGAGTGTGCATGTTGTGAACCTGAAGAGGTTAGTTCTCTTTCATTCTGGGCTGGGGCCATGACAGGATGCTAAAGTTATCACTCTATGCAATAGACCCACATAGCATAGACAGCATACACTTCACTCACTCACTAATTCACTAGCAGAGTAAATTCAACTTTTCCTTCATTCTTTACAGAGACATTTAAGAACATTTCTTGAAATTTTCTCTGCATGTAAGAAGTTCCCAAAAGAACAAGTATTTCTATCGTGTTTTGTTTCACTCTTCTGTTTTCTCAACACTTTTAGTTTTTGTTCAACACATGACCCCTAACCCAGTAACAAAACATTGGTGACCACAAGTTTAGCTATGTTTTTTTTGTTTTTTTTTTAACATTATGTAAGCGTTACATGTCACAGAAATTCAATAATGTTAAAATCTGGTGCAGTCTGTAAAATTCAAGAAAGTACACTTTTATGATTCAATTGTTGTAGTTAATAACATTAGCAGTACTTGTGAAAATTTCACAGTTTTCTTATTTCAATTTCCTGAAGAATCATAATTCTTAATTTAATGATTGTGAAATTTGTGGCTATAAAATAACTGTGGAAATTTCAATATTGTCTTTTTACATGTTTGAGCTTAATAATTTTAAGAAAATATTGAAATAACAATCATATGAATGCAGGTCATTATTTAAAGAAGTAAGTGGGTACAAGTGAAAAGTTTTTCCAATTCACTATTGCTTGAGAGTGTTATCACCTCTTCTATCTTTCTTTGTTTCATTCTTTCTTTCTCATTGTGTGTACTTTATTTTCTCACTAAAATCAAACAATGTCTTTGATACATCTTTTTCTAATGTCTTTCCTCACAATAAAAGTGGAATGGTTCATTATTTATTTGAGGTAATAGCAGGGTTTAACAGATATGTTAGCCAATTTATGAAGTAACAGAGGAAAAACAGAATTATAATTTATCTAATACTTTTATGAGAAATTTCATTTGGTATAATTATAGTTCGATGATGTAGAAGAACTCTTCAGGAATAAAGAAACATTGAAAGAAAGCACAGAATAAATGGATCACCATTTTCTGTTTCTTTATTGTATTTGTCTGTTTCTTCTTTGTCCTATATTATATTTTCACTGTTCTGTTAAACGTGAATCAAAGAAAAATTAATTAATTTTGTTCTTGATTCATATTGGATGTGTGGGTAGTAAAAAAGGATATCAGCATTGAATGTGCAAGTAGGGTAATGGGTATCTGCTTTGGATGTGTTGATAAAATGAATATCAGGTTGGATGTGTTGGTAGAGCAATGGATATCAACCTTGTTTGTGTGGGTAGTATAATGGATATTGGCTTTGGATGTGTGGGTGGTGCAATGAATATGAACCTTAGATGTGTGGGCAGCATATCAGATATCAGACTTGGATGTGTGGGTAGTGCAATGGATATCGGCCTTGGATGTGTGGGTTGTGTAATGTATATCAGCTTTGGATGAGTAGGTAATACAACAGATATTACATGTTTGGAGTGTATAACAGATATCGACTTTGAATGTGTACATACTGCAATTGATATCAGCCTTCAATATGTAGGTAGTGTAATTTATATTGGCCTTGGCCTCAGATGTGTGGGTAAGGTAATAGATATTTGTGCAATAAGTGGAATTGAAAAATTGACTTCATATTCTAGGCTACATTCATTTCCACACAAATACCCTTGAGAGAGGTATGATTCTGTCTCTTCTCTTCCTGCCAAGGTTAAATAGTAGAGTAGACTAAGCTATATAGACTTGTGTGGTAGCCACTTTTAGAGAAGTACATCTCTGAATTCCAAATTGTGGAAAAGGCAACAAGAAAACACTTGTCTATTTTCCCCATGAATGCATAAAAATTCAAAGATAATAAATAAAATGACTCTGTGGGGAGCCTCGATCGCTTACATCCTGATGGGACATGGCTTTTTAAGTAGAAGCATGATGATCTAGAGTGATATTTTACTCTTTGAGTATTAGCCCAGGTAGTTGTAGAATATTTTGGCATCATTCCTATCCGCTTTATACAATATATGTGAAAGATGAAGGAGTCAGAACCGCACTGAAGAGGTGATGGGAGTAAAGCAAGCACTGTACAATATAAGTAAAAGTCTGAATGAGGGGAGGAAGGGAGGAGTTGGGCATGATGCCATTCAGCCAATCAAATGCAGCATTGTGAGCCATACAAACAGAGAACACTGATATGTCCGCAAAAGTTTACTGTTATAGATTAAGATTATCCTTTTAGTTTAGAGATGCCGTGCTCTGACTGGATTAAAGAGAAAATTATAAGTTCATTATGTTCTTAATCCATTCTGCAATTTGTCTTGGCACCAAGTTGCAGTGTTGGCCAAAGAAACCACAATAGAAGTGATCATGCTTCTCAAATATGTAGAGTTGAATGCATGAATGCTGCCATAGGAATTCCACAAGACAGCAGCAAACGGGACAATGCCATTCAGTTAAATAATGTCCCAAAGATAATTGCTTCATTCTTCCAGGAGATTGGAAACTCTCTTTAGATTCAGGATATGAGCCAAGATCTTTATTATTAAGACAACCTCTGCATGAAAAGCTAGATGCTTTGATTTCAAGATGGTCGTCAACTGAACAAAGGCATGCCTAAAATTTGTTATTGTGCTGATAAAATTAAGTAAGCAGTTTTTGATATGAAGTTTTGCAATTTCATGAATTATTCAGACTTGAATATTTATCCATGTCAGTAAGATGTTTATTAATTTTAGCTTTGTATGACACAAGGATAAACAGAAAAAAGGGAGTGAAGAAAATTGTATAACACTAATATTTCAAGTGAAGAGGTTTGACTTGCCATGATTATCAGCATTGGAAATTGTAGATTTCACCAGAGCTCAAAATGGGAAATATTGATATTAACTATTTTTATTATGTGGATAGTCTAATAGATATTGGGTTGTGTCATTGATATCAGCTTTGGATATATGTGGGTGAATGAGTAGTGTAATGGATATAGTTTTTGGATCTATGATTAGAGCAATTGAACTTGGATATGTGGGAAGTGTAAAGGATATTAGCTTTGGATATGTCGGTAGTGCAATGAATATTGGTCATAGGTGTGTGGATAGTCCATTGGATATCAACTTTGGATGTTATGGTCATGTAATGGATATTGGCCTTGGATATCAACTTTTGGAATGTGGGTTGTGTAATGAATATGAGCTTTGGGTGTGTGGGTAGTGTAATGGATATTGACCTGGGGTGTGTGGGTAGTGTAATGGATATTGACCTGGGGTGTGTGGGTAGTGTAATGGATATTGACCTGGGGTGTGTGGGTAATGTAATGTATATCAAACTTGGATGTGTGGAAAGCATAATGGTTATCTGCCTTGCATGTCTGGTCAGTGTAATGGATATTGGTCTTGGGTGTGTAGGTAGTGCAATTTATATCACAGCTTTGGATGGATTGGTAGTGCAATGAATATTGTGCTGGGATGTGTAATGGATGTCAGTATTGGATGTATGAATAGTACAATGGATTAGAAACTGTTAACTCTTAAAAGTTTTCAGGTATTATTTTCTTCAGGTAAAAGATTAATGCACAATTTTTGGGAACAGGAAGGATTATTTAGTCTGTATATGAAGAATGCTTAGTAAATAATGTCTCCTATTTATTTATGCACAAAATACAAACAAATATTGTGAGTACAATAATACTTTTGCATAGAACAGATTTTAATTTATTAAATATAAATTTGTTTCATATAGTCCTCACTATTAGCTGTTCATTAGATTAAACAATGAACAAAAATCTGTTCTGTACCGTGACAGCTGTGTGAAATTGACTGGAATGTGGCTTGTCATACATGCTGCTGTTTCCATTGCTTAAATGCATTACCTACAATCTAAATGTGCTAATATTCACAGTTTGGTCATCATTCAGCAAACATAGATGAATATCAATGGATGAAATTTATTCTGCATGAAAGAATTCAATGATATGCTTCATATGTATTTTCCTGTCAGATGTCATTTTGCCTGGCTACCAATACCAAGGCAGCAGAATGCTATATAAAGAATTACTAATTAATCATTGCAGCTTTAAATATATATATATATATATATATATATATATATATATATATATATATATATAATTGTGTATTTGGGCAGCAATTCCTCTTTTATACAAGTTTCATTAAAAATGACTGAAAGGTACCATGGTTATTTCCTCGGTATAAGTTGCAAAGCGTTTTAGTAATTATTAGTTTGTGTTGAAAACAATGGTTTTTCTGAATGTTGCAGTGTTACTTTAGCCTTGTTGGCTGCCAGATCATGTAATTAATAATTGTGTATTTGGGCAGCAATTCCTCTTTTATGCAACTTTCATTAAAGACAACTGACAATGTACTGCAATTAAGCCTTTTATTTAATTTTTCTTGTGTTCATAAAAGTGTTTTCTTTACAGGATACAAAATGTGAAAAAATGTCCAAAGATTATGCATATTCAAGCCATTTTGGTTATTCTTTTAACCATTATCAAGGATGATTTTTATTTTTTATTTTTAACTGAATGTGTGGCTTCTCCGTGTATGTTTCTGAAGTTATAGGAATGTTTTATTTTCCAAACATGGTCAGCACATTGTGGCTGTGTTTGTAACTAATGTTATTAAGTGTTGACATTTCCTTTTTCATTATTAGGGCTTCCATTATTTTTAATCTTTTTTACCTGTGGATGAGGCTACTATACTTGTATTTTCTACTAGTATGCTTCAGATGGAGTTTGGTAGGTTTTTGTTCATGTTTAAATGAGTCCTAATTGAGCTATGGTTGAGCATGTGTAACATGAGTCATCTAGATAGGCATGTAGTAGCATGACCAATGTACTTATTTATGAGTTTGGTTTGTACGAACACAGGAAAAATTAAATAAAAGGATTAATCAGTTGTCTTTAATGAAACATGACTATATATATATATATATATATATATATATATATATATATATATATATATATATATATATATATATGTACTAGAGAGGTGATTCCAGTAAGTGGCACCTTTGTAAAGTGCCTGTAAGCTAATCAGTAGGTTGATGCAAGCCTTGTGAGTGAAATTGGGTAGACAGAACTGTTTGGAAGTCATCAATGGTTGTGTTAGCAGGAAGTCACAAGTCATCGGGACCAAGGGTTTGAGCATACTGGTGTTGTTCAAAATGCTAATCATGCCAGGTCATGTGATCTCTGCTAGAAACTGTAGCTAAGATGTTACAGCATAGTTGCAGTATAAACCACAAGTGGTTTCTGTAGGTATTGAATAAACACAAATGTGACTGAGCAGGTGTATGCAACAGAAATTCACTAGCTGCCCTAGCAGACAGGTATGCTTAGAAAACAAGAGTAGCTATTATATATATATATATATATATATATATATATATATATATATACCGGCTTTAACAACAGAATTGTCCAAACTTTGCAACAGCATATTTATCCATCCCACAAAATGTTTAATATCTAAAAACACGATAAACTAATTGAGTTTCTTTTTTCAAGGTTTTCACATGAGACATTTAACCATTCTGACACCATTTTTCATAAGAATCACTAAAAAGCTCTCTGAGTTATTCAGCTAGAAAGAGAATAGGTTAAAATTGTGTCAAACTGTCTTCCCTACTGAGCATTGGTGAGAGGAAAAAGATCATTTAGGCCTTCAGTAACTGTACTAACATTCATACTCTGGCTTCCATCTTCAAAGTCCATTCAAGAGAACAGTGAATAAGTTTAAAAAGAGGGAGCAGTAGAGTGGAAAACTGGATCAGGTGGTCACAACAGCAACAGGGATCATCATTTCAACTGCAAGCTAAATAAGTCAATTAAAAAAGATCCAACTAAATACATAACACTTTGGCATATGAAAGAGGAGTTTTAGCACTGACAGTCCAAAGAGCAGTGAAAAAAGATTTGAAAATGTTACTCCAGGATAGAAAGTTAGAAGGTTAGAGAAGGCGAATATCATCTTGAATAAGTTGGAAAATGATTAATTAATGGTGAACATGACATTTTCATTTATGATCGATTTCATCATGATACTTCTGTTAAGTTTAGAGAGTAATTATGCATTCTTATAGCTCAAAGTAAAGTCAAATAGTGTTATAAAATAGTGTTATAAAAACCTTGGAGAATTGCAGTAAGATATCTTTAAACATTTCTAAATTACAACAGTTCAGATCTTAATCTAACAACTGGATAATTTTGGTGTTACACCTAGTGTATGTGTGTGTATATATATATATATATATATATATATATATATATATATATATATATTTACTGGGTATGGCAGAAATACCTTTCATTATATACCATCGCTTAATACCTCCCACATAATTGTAAGTCATTAGTGTCAGTGGTGTTTTCATCTAGCTAATGTCTTACCATTATATCAGGGGGATTTCTGGGAAATATGTGGTAGTATTTCTGCCACACACTGAGTATATATATATATATATATATATATATATATATATATATATATATATGCACAGTGGGAGGAAATAAATATTTGTACACCATGAAATTTTTTTAATTAACATAGTTATAACTTATGAAAAAACTTAAAATCCATACAATATTTCTACACCATTGCATAATACTGTAATCAGAAATGTGTGTAACAGAATTATAGGAAATAGAGTATAATATATATTTTAAAATAAAAAATCCACATTTCAATTGAAAACGTTTGCAGTTTATCTTCTTTTTAATATATATATATATATATATATATATATATATATTTTATTCAAAAATTATAACAAAAACATGTTATAACATCACTACAAAAATAGCCATTTTGTTTCAACACTTCTGATGTTATAACATGTTTATGTCATGGTTTTTGAATAAATATTTGCTCTACTCTGTACTGAGTACTCTTTTAAGAATAGTATTTTTGGTTATTGGAATTTATTCCATCTAAACCAATCCTATACTTGGGTACACACACACACATATATATATATATGTATGCATATATGAGGAGAGTGATTAATATTGTTGATAGATTGTTTACAGATATAGACTGTTTGGATAAGAATCAATATTACATAGCGACTTTCAGTTTCATGCCTCAAATGAACTTCAGATCATATATTTATATATTTAAATTGAGGTGCTACCAAAAAGTTGAGGGGATTTGTTAAGCATGTATGAACCAAATGTAGAATGAACTTTTGTAAGCAATACTCTTTACATGTCAGTGTGCAAGAAGCATACAAGAGATGATAGAAACTTGGTGTTAGTTAAGTAATTGCTTTTCATGGTCAAATTCACATAACTTTTAGGTGGCACTCTCTTTCATTGTGTGTATGTGTAATTGTATGCATACATTCACAGCAATATGCATATTAAAATATATAAATACATAATTATGGGAATGTAAATATATTGATAAATACATGTTACATGTACATGAAAATATTCCCCATAAATATATACATATCTATATATACACACAGATGGACACATAGGTGCCCATGTATGAATGTACACACACCCACACAAACTTATGTATGCGCACATGCACTATGAAAAAAGAAACAAAAAATGCATCATTGAAAAGTGCATATAAATAAGAAAAGATTCACAAATAAAGAACAGTACCAAAAAGGGAAAACTGCATCACTTGAGGACTACCAAAAGTAGCAGCAACTAAAATAAAATGCACATGTAACTCAAAGAGAAAATAATGATATAATCAAGATATTAACATTCCACATTACTTCAAATAAAAGATTAGGAAGGAAACCTCCATTAATACTAGAAAGAGTGATTGCAACTACTGAACTTGAAAAACCTAATTCCATGAAAATTTGTTTTAAGAGAAAGATTTTATCAGTTTCAACTGAAAGCAGTATTGACTTCTTGGTCAATGAATGCCAAATGTTTCCTTTTAGGGAAACAGCTAATATTATCATTACCATTAGAGATGAAAACAGATACTACACTTTGATCCCAGGTTGATGGCCAGGGATTGAAAAAATGTATAACTCATGTAGCAAGAGGAATATTTGATAAATTTCAACTGAAAGCAGCACTGGCTGCTCAGTCAATGAATGCCAAATATTTCCTTGTAGAGAAATGACTAATATTACCATTATCATTACCAATATATATATATATATATATATATATATATATATATATATATATATATATATTCAGTAGCGAGCATAAAGATCAGAATGATGTTAAGAAAAAGGTTAAATGTGAAATAACTTTTTATTTTAAGGCTTCATAGAACATTTTATCAAGGAATAATAAGGATATAAATATAAATTATATAATTCTAAAATATAAAGCTCAATAAACTTATTTTGATAAAGTTATAAGAATAATTATATAACATTAAAAAAAAAAAGATGATTAAAAACATCAGAACAATTAAATAAATCCATAAAATTTAATAATTATTTTGCATTATTGAAAATCTTTTAGGGTAAGTATATAAAATAGGGTATTTTACTAAATTACATCGGCTTTTGCATTGTAAACATGGTGAAAAAATCTGTGACATCATTGGAACTTAGAAGACTGATGGTCAAGTTACGTAATGAAGATAAGTTCTCGATTGAGGATATTTCAAAGACTGTGGGGAAATCTAAAAGTGTTATTCATATTATTTTAAGAAAACTTGAGGAAACTGAGTCATGTGAAAACAAGAAACCACCTGGCAGGCCTAGGAAAACTACTGCAACTGAAGACAGATGGATCGGTAATGAATCATAAAAGGATTGATAGCAACCACTATCTCTGAAAGAGATAATGCTAACTGTGGCATTAAAATATCAAGGCACACTATTTCCTGAAGGCTTAAGGAAATAAATTTGAACTGTTGAGTAGCCGCTACAAAACTTTACATTTCTAAAAAGAACCAAATGAGCCGATTGAAATTTGCCACTGAACATGTCATATAGACTGAAAAACGGTAGGATTGTGTTCATTTCAGCGATGATTGAAAGTTTAACCTGTTCAGTTGTGACGCGAGAAGGTTCATTTAACGCAGTACTAAGGAACGATATTTGCCTCAGTGCACTAAAAGCAGCATTAAATTTGGAGGAGGAAGTGTGATGGTGTTTGGCATGATTTCAGTTGCTTGTACAAGAACTCTTGTCAGGCTACACGGTAAAATTAACACACCTGTATACAAAGAGATATTGTAGAAACATGGTGGACCTAATTTGAGAACTACAATTAATCAGCCAGCTGTATTTATGCAAGATAACACTCCGTGTCACACAGCGAATTTTGTTAAGACATTTCTTTCTGAGGAGGATGTTACTGTTATGAAGTGGCCTGCTCGAAGGCCAGGCAAGAATCCTATTGAGAATATTTGGAAGTTACTAAATGAAAGAGCTAAGGAAAGGAATCCAACAAACTTCGAAGAACTATGGACTAATTTGAAAGGGGAATGAGAGAAAATATCTGTTGATGAATGCAAGCCATTAATTCACTCATGTAGCAAAAGATGTCAAGCTGTTATTGCAAGTAAAAGTCTACACGTCAAGTACTAATGAATTATGAATGCTATTTTCATTTGGATATGATGTATCCATTATAATAGTATGATTTTGTTAATCATTCTGATGTTTTTGATCGTCTATGTTTTTGAATGTTATATAATTATTCTTATAACTTTATCAAAATAAGTTTATTGAGCTTTATATTTTAGAATTATATAATTTACATTTATATCCTTATTATTCCTTGATAAAATGTTCTATGAAGCCTTAAAATAAAATGTTATTTCACATTTAGACTTTTTCTTAACATCGTTCTGATCTTTATGCTCACTACTGTATATGGATGTCAGGGTTGAAGAAATATAACAAATGCCTGTTACAATTTTACATCTGAAATTTTAAAGATGCAATTTTAATTCTAGAAATTATCTTTAAGTTTAAAAATTAAAATTTTTCATGTTCAGTGTATTTAGGGATAAAACAGGTTACAGATGATTTTTCTCTTTCATTTTGTCATTAAATTACCTATAAATATACATGTAACTGTATCTGTCTGTACTAATAGGAAATACAATTTCAGCACCCTGAGTGTGTGTTCCAATATACTATCAAGATATAGCTTGATTGTAGTAAATGATTACATATAAAGTATATGAATAGCTTTTAAAATAAAGAATATATCAATGATACAAAGACTCTATATTAATACACAGTCCATCTTCCTTAGGCCATAACATGAAGTAGTAGTCTAAAATTTATATGAATTTGTAGATAGCAAATATAATCCTGCAATTCATCCTTTTTTTTTGTATCTTGACATAATATAGCATGAATTTTTAAGTTGGCTGACTGAATGAGTGATGGATTGTCCAATCATCTTCCATAAATGTTAGAAAACAGGTCTGGCAATTGTGCTGGCCAGGGAAGTTGTTGAAAATTTTGCTTAAATAGCATGTGTATCATATGGTTTGCTATTATTCTGCCAAAGTTTCATATCATTTTCTTGTTACAGGAATTGTAGCAGAATGGCTTGAACAATGTTTTGGATAAATATGACACTGTTCAAAATTCTCTCCAAAAACACCAAAGGTGAGCAAAAATTGTGGCTTAGGGCTCTCACCTCCATGATGTCAGAAATTGGATTTTTAAGTAATGAGGAAGTACAATTTAGAAGATGCAGCTCCCCAGGTTTATGTCATACATAAGAATAACAATCACTTGTATGAAGATAGGGCCATTTTATTACATTAGAGAGTGCCATTTCATCACAGTAACACTGGTGGCATCTAAGACAATGTTAGTGTATAAAACCTGACTAGAGGCATGTGAGCCTCTAGTCCAGCTGTAACAATTGTGTTGATATTTCTGGAGCCACATTTGTTCTGATCAGCATTGTGGAGATTGCATGGTCTATCACATTGTCTTTACAATGTGTTGATGTTGATGTAGCTCTACACTAGATGGCCATTCATAGTCTGTTCTCTAGGTATAGAAACATTTCTCTAACCATTGTTACATCAAAGCACCACTTTTTTATAGCCAACATGTACTATAGTTTTCTAAAATTACTATTTCACCTCTTGAAAGCCCACAATCTAACTCCTCTTAAACAACTGAACAATTTTAGGATATTGAAATAAATAGCAATAGGAAAGTTCAGATCCCTCAAATCATAAGTTGGTGGTTTTAATTCCAAAGATCATGAATCATTATTCTTGCAAATCCAATGTTAGAAAATGCACAACTACCTACCTCACCCATGAAAATCAAAGATATCCTATGGTTTAAAGTAAAGTTCTTTTATCTGGACAAGAAAAGTTGTGATTGGTAAGACTGGCAAAGAAGCACAATTATCATATTTCAAGGCCTACTAAAGTCAACCTGATCTTGGTTTTGATTTTCTTTTTTGACAGATAGTACAGAGAATGCATATTTTTTCCCAAAGTAGGACTTGGTTTTCTCCTTTATTGCCACATATATATGTACATGATCTGTGCTATGGATATCATATAGCCTGCTGCTGTTTCTCTTATAATGTGACAAACTTGGTGCATGTCTGTACTATATATTATATGGTTGCCCAGAATCTGGTCTGTTGAGTATGGGAATGTTCATTTGACCATTCTTGTCCAATATGCAGGGTAAATCACCAATAAAGACCATCTTGCTTCTGTGTTGTAGGAACTTAATCCAATTCCTCTCAAATGGTTATAATTGAACAAAAGAAGCATGAGAACTTCTTCATCACACTGGACATTATCACAATATGTATACATCTCAAACAGAGATGGTGCACTGGAATGACTATTGCTAATAGTAATATAAGCCATTTTTGTATAAGAAAATAATCAGCATTCATTGACCGATTTGGTTAAAATTTATAAAATATCTACATTAAGACAATTTTTTAGGAAAGTACATTTCTCGAGTCTAGTAACTGTTATTGTCCTTTCCAGTATAGATGGGGGCTTCTTTCAGCATCTGTTTTTGGAAATAGTGTAGAATGTCAACATCTTCATTTTGTCATTATTTTCTCTTTTAGCTACATGGTCTATCCATTTTAGTTATTACTGTTGTTGAAAGTCCTCAAATGATGTAGTTTGTGTTATTTGATACAGTTCTTTGTTTGTGATTCTGTAGTGGTAGTCAATGACATTTGAGGAAAGATAGTTCTTGAAGCCATTTTTAATAACTGATCTTAGAAAGTAATTGTGATTTTAGATATTTCTGAACAGGTTGGGTGTCATGTCTGAATCCATATGAAAGTCTTGATCTGACAAGGTTATTTAAAAATATGACTTGAGTTCTTAGGCTAATGTTCTTAGTTTTGTCACATCTTGCACTTTTGGAAAAAAAAAAAAAACTAGCCTTAGCTCAGCCATTTGTATGTTTAATTCCTTTACTTTCTATACTACATTTGTTATAATTGATTCATACAATGAGGTATTTGAAGTTTTTAGTAAATATTAATTCCACATCTTGAGTTTTAAAGGGCTTGTTCAAAGTCTTTGAAGATTTTATCAGGATATCTACTACCCCTTTCATGAATATAAGGGCTGATAAAAAATATAAGGACTAGTGCTATAAAAACTACAACAGATATCAATTCAGCATTTAATCTCCTTCAATGTAGTCACCTTCTGAAAACACACATTTCATCTAGCATCGTTTCCTTTGTTAGAAGCATTCCTAGAACTCCTTTTTTGGGATAGTGAGCAGCTGCCGTGTTGCATTCTATTGGATTTACTCAACATCTTGAAATCATGTTCATTTCAAGTGTGATTTAATTTTTGAAAAAGCAGAAAAAGTCACAAGAGTTGAGATCTGGGGAATATGGTGGTTGTTCGACATGGGGAATGTGTCTTAGGCCCAAAACTGCTGCACAGGCCATGGTCACTTAAGGAACCTCTGTGGTGCAGTGAGATGACCACACTGTACACACTTTTCTTCCAAGCACGGCTATAAACAACGGAAGGGATCAGCAAGAATGTTATAACTTAGTGTGCATGTGCAACAGAATTCAAGGTCTATCTGTGCCAAGCAATTTCACTCTGCCTACTTTAGCTCTGTAACCATAGCAAGATTCTGGATACTTTTGGATCAGACCTCATATACTATGTACAGGTCAAAATCAGCATTGTCATTCAGATTGTGGTAATTTAATTTTTGGCCAATATATATATATATATATATATATATATATATATTTATGTTTGCAGAATGATACATATCAACTGAATTTTGATCTGAAATTTTAAATGTTTAATAACACTATGTATGAGTGTTTTAACAATATTCAGAAACCAAGCAAAAGTTCACTAAAAAGATGCTAAAAAAATTTTAATTAAAAAATCTTATGATTATTTTAACAAAACATAAACACACACAGACACAGATACAGTCACAGATGCACACACACACACACACACACACACACACACACATATATATATGTGCATATATAATAATATAATAGAAGAGAACTGTTAGATTGATGATCCTAAGTTCTTTAGTATTTTTGTTTTTATTTTTAAAAAACAGTGCTCAATACACAAGTAGAGCCTAGGTTATAATTATTTTTGTTAAAAAATATGATTCCATTGTGACACAGAAATTACTTGTAACATGTAAGAAGGTAATTTCTGTATCATGATGGAATAATATTTAAAAAAAAAAATAATTATAATATTTATATATATATATATATATATATATATATATATATATATATATATATAATTTAAATTAAAAGCAAAAAAAAACAACCTGTGTTTGGCTTGAAGAATGTTTCCCAAAAACCTTCTAAAAGTTCTTGGTTGGAAATTAGCTGAGATTCATGAAAAATTTGATACAAGAATGCTGTTCAAATTTGTCAGCCATTGTAAAAATCCCAGAGCCATTCCAACACAGCATTACAAAACCTTAATTAAACCACAAGAGAATAATATGAGTACCAATGTGCATACATATCACTGTTGAATGGTACAATTATAGTAGAGTTTAAGAACTTAAAAACACCTTGTATAATGGTTAGAGTAAATAAAAAAAATTATGCATTTGTAAAAATTAAGCATGCATTGCATAAAGACGTCATGTTATGATAATTATAATTGCAAGTCAGTTTGAATCTGTATTGGTCATATTTTCTGACAAAGGATAAAGTGTAATAAATACAGATCAATAAATGATGAAAGTTAATTAAAGTTGGAAGACATTAAAGAATTCATTAAAATATGCATGTTTTACTTGATGGAAAATGCAAATCATTTTAAATGGTCTAATATTAATCTTTTTTTACTAATATTTTTATTTAAATTTTTCATTATTTTTATTATTTCTTTTTCACAACAAAGTACAACACATAATTTAAAAATTGTACCAGAATTTTCATTCACTAATAACTTGTCTGATGTGTGATGAGAATAAGTGTTATCAGGAAGTGGACTGGCAAACTGATTCCAAATTTTGGCCTAGTTTCCTGTGTTCACTTTCACACTAATTCTGGGAAAGGCATGAATTCATCTCTCCTTCCCTCAGATATAGATTAAATAGCAGGATAAACTGGACTCTCTTGCTTTGAATGTTAGATCATCTAGGAGAAGGACTACTATGAATTCAAAACTATGAAGAAAGCACTTTACTATTCTTCTTTAGAAGTCAGAGTAATTTACATATATAAAAACAAAGGGAGAGTAAAGAGTCCTGATCGTCTACATCCTGAAGGGAAATGGTATAAAAAAAAGACTTATTTTTCTTCAGCGGTTTCCTTTTAAGTTCTTTTTTTTAGCATAAAAATTAAGGTTATTGAGGGTAGGCATGGTTTTGTGTGGTGAATAAAATTGACAAATATTCTTTAAAGCCAGTAACTACATTCATCACTTTAGCTATGATTCATTTATTTCAGCAAAACGTTTTTGCCTTTCTTCAGAAGGTTATAAATTTGAGCTTTTCAAGCTTAGGAAATATTCATTTTTCTTTTTCTTTCATTTTCTTTTTTCTTTTTTTTTTTCCCTTTTATCAAGAAATAAAGACCAGTTTTCAATTCAGACATTTTTTTTTGTTCCACAAGAAGACACTTTTGGTTGAGCGGAACTGAAACAGCCAGTTTATTGCATTTCCTTTACAGGAATCAGGAATATTCCAAGAAAGTTGGAAACCATCATATTTATTTTTTGATGAGTTGAAAAGTTTTGTTTTGCTTTTTAAAATGAGAAAAGGATTCTTTATATCTACCTGCTTTATTTCCATTGGTTTACCTCTTATTATTATTATTATTTAAATCAGTCAAGAATCTGCCTCTTTCTCCTCCTCTTTATCCTTCTCCTCTCTCCTCCTTTTCCTCACCACCTTCATCATCATCATCATCATCATCATCATCATCATCATCATCATCAATTTTGAGGTTCTTATGCCAATACATTTATTTTTTTTACTATAATTCATGCGCACATGCACACACACACGCACACACACAGAGGGCTGTATGCAAGGCACTTGTGTGTAGCTGTATTCCTATACATATATGCATATACACATGTGGTTCTATGCAAGTCATTCATATGACTGCATATGTATATGCATGTGCAGACAATTGATTGATTGATTTGTTTTCTGCAGCTTTTCAACATTTTACAGGTTATTTAAAGTTAGAAAATATATTTTAGGTTGTAAGAATTATATCCAAGATAATAATAGTTTTGTGATACAAGTCTTACTAATTAACTCATAGCTGGGTGGATTCATACCTTTCCCAAGGGTATTTGCATGTAAGTGAATATAACGAACCCAAGGAAAATTGGAATTTGACTCTCCGATTAAAAATTGCTGGCCGTTATCCATTACACTGCTTACGACACCTGATATTCCCAAGAAGTCACCCTCTAGGTACTGACCAAGTTTGACTTTGGTGATCATATGTGAACTGGTGTTTCAATTTGATGTGGCAGCAAGCAGACATTTTGACAATATATATATATATATATATATATATTTGACATTTTTTTTTATGTTTATATGCTCTTTTTATAGATACAAATATTTAAGTAAATGCTCTGTTTATAATAAACAGTATTAATAACATTTACCGGCCTGAATGTCTGAGAAATTTTCATAGAAAATATGCGTCCTCTGACAGGAACTGAACCTGTATCCTATACGGAACCGTTATATAGCCTGACATGCCTTAACCGTTTTGGCCGCAAAGGAGCTTTCAGTTAGCAAGGTTGATTTTACTGTTTTTAAACACAATTCTCCATGATTATAAACTGAGCATTTACTTAAATATTTGTATCTATAAAAAGAACGTATAAACATAAAAAAAAATGTTTTATATAATTGTCAGACTTTGTTTATTTCATAATGTATATATATATATATATATATATCCCTCAGGGAGAGGTTTGTTTGGAGACTTTGTCGCACACTATGTGCACCAGTTCTCTGTATCTGTATTGAGTTCATCCAAAAAGTGTGGTTGGTTCTGCACAAGTCTTCACTACTATAATTGAATCATATGTGCAGGTAGTTTAAGCTGATGGACCCACATATGTTAAGGATGGCAGGAGAATGCATTATATACGTCCTCCTCCTTTTTCAAAGCACATTACAATTCTGTGCCTACATGATTCACTAACACATTGAGAGTTTCCTCAGTCATTTTACTGTATTCAAATTTAATTCTTTCTTTTAGTTCCTCAATATTTCTTGGGCATATGTGATAAACAACTGATTTCAAATGACCTCAAAGAAAGAAATCCAGGGGTTTAAGGTCTGGCGACCTTAGTGGTCACCCAATAGGATCTCTTCAACCTATCCATTAACCCTTATGGTGCATGAATTTTATATATATATATATATATATATATATATATATATATATATATATATATATATATATATTTAAAATTATTTAAATTGAATAACCTTTGATAATTGTGTAGGTATCTAAAAACAGTCACGAGTTTAATTTATGAACAAAACTCAAATGAATAGATGTCAACTTAATGATCAACAAGAAAAAAGTTTAGAAAAATAAAAAAGATTACTAGATGTAGAATGAATTATTCTTTCAATGTACTTTCTATGAATTTTTCCAATCGACTATTTCATAGAAAATACCCAAAACTCCAACAAACATCAAATTAAATTCTTTGTAGATTTTGTAGACATTTAGATTTATATCAAACTTTAACCCCAAAATATACCCTTTAAAGGAATGCGAAATAACAGCGTCCAAGAAATTAAGTGAAACCTTCTCTCATCAGGATTGTTTTATTGTATCTTCTTCCTTTTATGCCGGCTTTCCTCTTCACCACTTACCCATCCATATCTAAAGATAACATAAGTCAAGTGAAGCGTTTGTCTAGCTCACACCAAGTGGGGTTAAGGATAAAGAATTGAAATGGTACATCAAACTCACTCATGTCTTCTCTCCCCCCCTCACTTCATCTTCTCTCCCCCGTCACTTTCTCACTTTGTTAATTTACATATGCTTAATACAGCCCATCAAAAATTTGTAAATTTCTTTTCATTTTTCATTTCAACCTTTGGAAGTAAAGTCTGATGATCCAGAGCCCTTTAAAAGGGGTGTGGTGAAATAATTTATTACATGGAACCTTAAAGTGGTCTGTTTTTTATTCAAACATATTTGCTCTGAATTTACATTGAGCTCTCCGGATATCATCCTCCTTGGATCTACCCATACGGATTACCTAGTTTTGCATAAACTATATATATATATATATATATATATATATATATAAATACTGGTTATGGTTTTACATAAAAAATACAGAGATGTTCAGTGTATCTCTAGATGCTTAACTTTGCTGATCTCATTCAGCTTATTTTTATTTTCACATATTGTACCAGCAGTAATTCTAGGATATATCTATTGTATGGTCCGGGATGTAATTTTACCATAGAGGATTAGTACACTTTCAATACAATTCTGCCTTAATAAATTACGTTCTCTTTTAATCAAAACTGCAATCTTCTGAGTTGAAATCATTTTCAGGACCTTGTCAAAACTAGGCACATAATGCGACTGATTCAATAAAGATTACAAGCATAAAGATTTTATCAAAGCATTTTCATCAAAAGTAACATTCCAAGATTCAAAATATGAATATCAGAATCAAGCAAATATGAATATTTAAATATCTATGTAGTGTTTTAAAAGAGGACGGAAAATGTGATGATGAAATCCAAAGGTACATTGAAATAGTGAAAGATGCCTTTCAGAAGTTAAGTAAAGTATTAAGAAAGAGGAAAATTTTGGTAGAGAAGAGTACTGAACTGTTTGTAATATCAGTCCTCTTATATAGCAGTGAATGCTGGACAATCTCATCACAGATGAAGATACTTCAGGCAACAGAAATGTGGATCTACAGGAAGATGTTGACAATACCATGTACCAAACATGTGAGCAATGACAAATTTTTAGAGAAAATGGAAACAAAATGGACACTTATACTTAGCATCAGAAAGAGATAGTTGAAATTTCTAGGGTATATAATGTAGAAAAATGTTCTTGTTTATATATAATTACAGATATATTTTGATTTTAATTATCCAACATTTATACTAGCAGTAATTCTGTGAGGAAAGAGAATATATTGTATGATCCTGGATGTAATTTTACCATAGTGGATTCTGTAATTAGTGCACTTTCAATACAGTTTTGCTTTAATAAATTACTTTCTCTTTTAATCAAAACTGTAATCTTCTGAGTTGAAATTATTGTCAGACACATTATGATGAACAACTAATGCATAGAGTATGATCCTATTTTATGTTCATATAGGAAAAGATAGGTTTGCTTGTTTCCCCGTTCACAATCCACCCCAGTATCTGTACAGGAGTAGAGGTTTATTCCTTGTTCCCTGTTTTTCTTTTCTTCTAAAGTTTACTTCAGCACAATACTTCTAATGTCTATGCCTGAACCTCTGAAATTTTATTTATCATCATTATCTATCTATCTATCTATCTATCTATCTATCTATCTATCTATCTATCTATCTATCTATCTATCTATCTAATGCCTCCCTGGCCTTTTGAACAGGAGTAGAGGATTATCCCTTATTTCCTGTTTAAGATAGGATGTCTGGTTCCTTCTAAAGTCTTCTCATTCTCTTTCACTCCCAGTAGCCCCTTGCATCTTAGTGGCATTATCATCTTGTTTTAGGTGAATTGATTAAAAAAAATGTAACCTTTTATTTAAATTCATAGACATTTTATCTATGTATTTCTTGAGGTCATTTTTTGTAGTTATATTGATCCTAGTATATATGCTTCATATTTGTCATGGTATATGTCATATATTTTTCATGGTATATATGCTGTATAATTATTATGGTACTTATGCCATATATTTATCACAGTATATATATATATTTTTCTGATATATTGTATATTAATCATGGTCTGTTATATTTATCATGGTATATATGTCATATATTCATTTTGTGATGTCAATGAACACTCGTTGCCACTTTTGTAATGTCAACGAATACTCGGTGTCACTTTCATAAATGCTTGTTGTAGCAGGGACTTTGTAATTGCAGATACAATTATAATATGCTGTGGAACAATATTGATGTCAGACACTTTCAAATAGCACTCACACTAATGGTACTTGCTCAATAATACTCACTTAAATAGTAATCCATATATAGATTTGAATAGAGAAATAGTATAGTGAATAGAGTAGAGAATAGTGGTCCATATAGTAATAGAGGATAGTGTAGAAATAACAATCTAAAGAGTAATTCAGGATAGAATAGAAATAGCGATCAATCTAGATGTTGCGCAACTTCCTATATATGCATTTTCTCTATGGTCATGTGATCCACTTAATTCAATAATGGGATCGCCTGTGTTTGCTCACTGGTGATCTATGTTCAAACTCAAGTGTCGGCAGTGACACTTTATTTTTATATAACAATTCATTATGGTGCATGTGTCATATTTGCATGGTACATATATCTTACATTCATTAATATAAATTTGTATATTTATCTTGGTAAATATATAATTATCATATCATATATATCATATATTCATCATGGTCTGTATATCATAGAATCATCATGTTAATTATATCTAAAGACAGCTAGAGGCCTACTTTTGAAAAAAAAAATGTCAAGAGTAAATTATATTTTGAAAAATATTTCTACTGCTGTTTCAATAAGTAAATGTCATCGTTCAACACATAAGAGTAAAAAAATTATGACAGAATTTTCCTTGCATTTTTGACAAATGAATAACTTTATTTCATTCTTAATCAAATATAAAATTCAATGTAAACACATTAGATAAAAAACAGAAATGTCAGTTATTTGCATAAACTTGTTTAAAGTTAAGCTAAATTAATTTTCACTCTTGATTTGTACAAGAGAACTTGTTGCAACTCTCAAATATAATTTTGTGCGTCATAATTTTTAAACAATGCATGAATTCATATTCATAGACATCTGTTTCTTATTACTATAAACATAATATTTAGTGGGTACAGTTGGTATATTTAGTTGATTCCTGTTGGGAGGTACATTTTCTTTTGTAAGACTCTGAATTTATAGGAAGGTAGAGATTAATTTCACTTAAAGAAAAATGACTGATATCTACTCAAAGATGTGTACTAATTAAATTATTACAGAATGTAGAAGCTGGACCAGAATGGAGAAAAATTGGTTAGAATACCTTGTTAGAATACCATGAAATTCTAACAGTAATGGATTGTCTCTGTCTAAGTTTTTGATATAAGACCAAAATGGCACAGGTCGGCAAGGTGCTGCAAATGTGCTACAAAAATGCTTTATGCACTCTGATTCATTTGAGAGGCTAAGCTTGCATATGGTGGAATGCTAAGCCAATGAGTGCGCATGTGTTACCCTGAAGTTTTTCTTCCTGCTACATGCTAGATGTATCGATGTTACCTATCATATGATAAAAAATATGAGAAAAAGAAATTGCATTGATACAGTCTATGAAGTGATGTGCGGTCCAAGAGTAATAGGGGTACCAAGTGTACTGTAGCTACAGCAGAAGTACATGTGATACCCTATGACCCTAATAGATTATGGGATGAGATGTGATGTGATATATGTGTGTGTGTGTGTGTGTGTGTGTGTGTGTGTGTGTAAAGACGAAAGAAAATTATTTTTTTTCATTGGAGAATAGCTTTCCTTTTGTATTCATGCATATTGTCTTTTTAGAGGTATAATTTTTATTTATATCTGAATTTTTGTGCACACACATACATGCATATATAAATATATATATATATATATATATATATATATATATATATATATACACACACCCACACACATTTTTATCATACATATATATATATATATATATATATATATATATATATATATGATAAAATATACTTTTACTGTATGATATATTTATGGGTTAAAATGCTCAATATCAGCATATGTAAATATAAAAGTGGACATTAAAGTCAATACCCAACAGGGACAGTCTGTTTCATGCTTGGATGTTTACCTCAGAGTCCACAATGCCCTTATGAGCATTTCAATGCAAAACTCTTGATATTTCAGATAAGCTGCTTGAAATTTTTATTGATTTATTGAATATATATATATATACATACATACATGCATACTGCATACATACATACATATATATATATATATATATATATATATATATATATATATATATATATTTTGTGTGTGTGTGTGCTTGTAAATAATAAACATCACATAAATGAAAATAAATGAAAAATTATTGTTTGAAAATGATAAACAGGAAAGGAAAATTTAAATCCATATATGAAAAATTCAATGTGTATATATTTTAATGTGTAAGGAGACATTTATGCATTATTGTTATTTGCTTTCAAATCTTTAATTATCTATTTAATTATTTCTTATTTTTTATCTTGTTACTTTTATTCTTTTTCATTTTTCACTCATTTATACAAAAATGAAACACTGACTGATGTTCTTTCTTTGTTATTTTTGCTCCCATTTTATTTTCTACTTTTCTGTGCACAACAATTTCTGTTTTTTAGATTTAATTCAAGGAAAATATTTTAGCATGCAGATAAACCAGTTGTATTCTATTTTCAAAAACTTATATGATTATCAAATGTTTGTTATGTCTCTGTCCCTAACTAAATGTCTTGACAAAAATTATGGAATTACCACATCTAATTAATGCTGTGTTATATTCTTTGTTCAATGTGACATGAGGTTTGCTTGTGTAAACAACTAACCCACCCAATTAACATAATATACCATATTCTTCTTCTATATGCTGCATCCATTCAGGATGTGGATGATCATGGCTATCCACAGCTTCCTATCCTTAGCAGTGTTTGTTCCTTTGCTAAGCCCCTGACCTCCTCTTCCACCATCAATCAACACAAACTCATCAGATAGGTGTCCTGTTGCTTTCCCCTTACTTGCTTCCCTGATAACTACAATTTTCAAAATTTTAAATGCAACATCAATTGTCATCTTCTTATGCTTTGATCTCCTGTTCTTCTTTTTATTCTTTCCTCAATTCCCACTGTACCCAGTCTTTTCTCTTACTTTCACTCTCTGTAACCCCCTGAGTAGCAGTGGCACAAAAAAAACAAAAAATGCTCCCAAACTCAATATGCCCTGTGAGAGTTTTCCAAGTCCTCCTTCCTCATTATGTGTCCAAGAAATTTCAGCTTCATCTTTCTGATTCTGAGTATAAGTTCTCTTTTTATTACCATTTTCTTTAAGCTTGCTTACTCGCTCCATAGAATTCTCAATATCCTTCTGTAGAACCACATTTCTGTTGCCTCTATTTTTCTCTTCATCTGTGGAGAGATTGTCCAGCATTCACTGCCATAAAAGAGGATGAATATCACACATTAATTAAGTACTCTTTTATTGGAATAAATAATTACTGTTTTAACTTTAACATGAAGTAGTTTTTCTTGCTTCCCAAAGATCTTTGCTTTAATATTGTTTTGCATTCTCTTTTAATAATGGATCACAAATTTTTTATTGCATTAAGAGCTGGTGAGATTGGAGGCCTATTCCATTAATTTGGAGCATTTGAAATTTTTTGTTTAACATTTGATTCAACATATTCTAGCTTTATAAAATATATATCTCAAACTGTGGTACAGTAAAATGGACTCTTCTATATCTGGACTTTATAATAAAGTGACATTTTCTATTGCCAATTTTTTTAAGTCATGGAGGAGGTTCTGTTTGGTTGAAATCTTCCATGGCCTTCAGGATGGGACCAAAGTGTAATATCTATCTTTAGACTACATTTTATCTCTCAGTTGTGTTTTTGTCTTCAAACAGAACATATCAGATCAATTAGGGATGCCTGGTCCTGGGGATTCCAACCTTGCAAAAATACATCCCTCATTGAACCAAAGTGGAATAGGTGGAATATTGATGCTAGTGTGACATTGGTTGTAGGTACTGGGCAGGTTTTGGCCTTAGCCCATGTGTACATGTTTGGGATCCCCACTACCTTGTGCCATATTCTGTCACTGCCAAGTATAGTATCTGTTCTTATTAAAATTATGAGGGAAGCATGGTCCCAGTGAGCCCAACTCTGCATCAGCACTTTCCCCATTACACTAAAAAGGTAGGATACGTTGTCATGCAGCAAAGTTGAACCATTCCTATTCACAAGTCTAGGATGTTTCTTTTTCAATTTTTTTGTGTATACACTCAATTTCTCCACAATATGAGGATGCTGCTATTGTTTTCCCTTGAGGTAAGAATAAATAATATATCACGCCTTTGAAAGACCACCATACAGTAACCATTAAGTTTTAGAGTGTGCAGTAGAGGTTTTGGGTATTGTTTTGGTGATTCACTTGCATCTAACCACTGGCTTACTCTCTTAGTGATGTCAAAGAGTATCCATTTGTCATTGCATGTAATGGTTCGATACAAAAATGGTTCTTTTTCCAGTCAGGAAGGCAACAGAGAGTGCACCTCAAAGTGTTGGTCTTTTTGAGTCTCATTCTGTTCATGCAAAACAAACCTATCCAGTTTCTTTGTTTCCAATTGCTTTCAAATGCTGAGAAACAGTTGTGTGGGATGTTTTATGTTCTGATGCAAGTTTTTAAACTGTAGTTCTCGGATTTTGATCAACCAAAGCATTCAATTAATCATGTCTGATAACTGATCGCAGTCTTCCCCTTGGTTTATTTTCAAGACTATAATCTCCCAAACAAAACTTCTGAAACTATCTCTGTACAGTTCTGATTTCAAAAATACCATTATCAAAGGCTGCCTTGATATTCCAAAATGCTTCAGAGGCAGAATGATCCAGTTAGTACTCATACAGTAAAATTACTTGACATTGTTTCATTGTAATTATTTTCATTGGGCTTATGAGCAACAAGTAAAAGGAAAATTATCTGGGAAAAAAAGAGTCGGGAATAAGTCAAGATTTTTTTTATATACTAAGAAGGTTACTTCATTAGATGACTGGATCAACAACCAACCAAAAATGCATCATTTCATGTGTGACAACCTAATCTATCTATCTATCTATCTATCTATCTATCTATCTATCTATCTATCTATCTATCTATCTATCTATCTCAAAAAATGCGTCATTTCCTGTGTGAAACCTAATAGTTCAATTGCAAAATACAGAATTATAACACAAAGAAATTGATTCTGGTTATTTAAATTAATGGAATATTCATTCTGATTAAGTAAAGGAAAAAATATGGAAATTGATGAAAATAAAAAAATAAGCATGACAAAAATTACTTAAAATAATTGCATTTAATTTGTTTGTTCTATTTTTCACAAACTCAGAATATTCTGCTGTTAAAGAAAAATAGTTTTGTGTCATATATGTGATTTGATTATTTGATATAAAGTAAATAAACTGAATTTACAGCCTCTAAGTATACTGATTCCATAAGTTTTGCCTGTAGTTTTATATAAAATAACTCAAGGCTCTGTTTAGAATAACATTGCAGTGCTTAATACCATTTTATCTGTAGATTGATAGATGTTTCTATAATATCTTAGCTAAATCTGAAAGCAAAGTTTTCATGAATATTAAACATTGAATAATAAATAATTCATTTATTTATTTCCTCAAACCAGCATTCAGAGAGACATTCTTGAAGTGATAAACTTCCTTAAAGTGCCCATGTTTCTATGACTATTTGTAGTTTAACAGTTTACCTGATTTTTGTTCTGTTTTCCATGCTTAATTTTTACTTCTTGAAATGTGGAATTGGTCCTTGTGCTCTGTTAAATATAGGGACAACAGTCACTTAACTGTGAGTTTTTTTTGGTTATAAATCTTGTAGTTTCCAAGTTTACATTATTTTGATTCTCTTTTGATAATTTAGTAGTTCTTCTGGAAATGTGAAATTAGTCCTTGTTCTCCATTAAATATTGAACCAACAGTCACTAACCTCAAGAGTTTTCGTAATTATAAATCATGCCTTTTTTTACCTTTCTTTTTTCTCCCAATCTATTTTTTAATACGTTGTCTTCCAAACCTCATTTCCCATGTTGTTCCAGGGTCCCAACACTATATCTTAATTAATTTTGGTACAAGCTACTTTATGTTTTAATATTGTTACATATATGAGGCAAGGATATCATAGGTAGTATTTATTACCCACAATGCACTGGCGTGTTACTTGGTACATGAGTTCATTTTACAACTGAGAGTACCACACAACCCACCTATGGACTGTTGGAAAATACAAGTATTATATTGACATTAACTCTCATTTTCTATATTCAAAAATATTTAAACTTATTTGAAAAAAATGTGGTTCTGGTGTGCCATAATCTCTTAAGCAATCCATCAGAGTGTCCCACTCCCAATAATCAACATAGAAAAGAAATTGAAAAATGAACCACCTGAGGGTCATGTGGACCTTGCAGACATACCTCCATGACCCTCTGGCGTGCTGTGCGGGAGCCAACATGTTAAGACCCCTCTTACAATGGCTGCATACGAGCGTCTTTTTTCGTTTTCCTAGATAAACTCATGCCATTTTAACAGCTTCTTCATTATTTCAGATTCAGTTTACTTTTAATACATGTTGATGGTCATCATATATCAGCAATGACTGTTGATATATAATTTGCTGAGGAAATATTTTAGTGAGATGATAGTATTTATCATTTACAAATGTTAAATTAACAACTAATGGATTGGATTGGAATCTCTTCAAACAAAAAAGTAAGAATGAATATCCAAAAAATTATGTACAATTAGCAACAATATATTTTATTGCCTTAGCAAAAATAAATGGTAAAAAAATACAAAAGGTGTAAATGAAGGTATGTTTTTTTTTATAATAATGTTCCCTCTATCAGTTAGTCAGTTATGTGCCATGTGTGATACATGCTTAATACATGACTGACGAGGCAGATTTTTTCCTGCAGTAGGTTGCCATTTCTTTTTGCGGTAGACCAGTTGCCATCCAAGGCTATAAAACCCGGTCTGTCTTGCTATTTACCCATAGCTGGGGGAACAAGAAAAGATTCATACCTTTCCCAAGGGTATTAGCTCATAAGTGAATGTAATGGACAAGGTCTAAAAGCCACTTCAGGTAGATTGCTACTGAATGAGGTTGTTGAAAGGGGATAAGAAAATCATGAAGGATATGTAGGATAGACAACAGTTAAGATTGTAGTGATTTAGGAAGCATTCTAACTGGAGTTTGTTCCACATAATAACAGTTCTTAGGAAGAAGCTGTCTGAATGGAACTTCATCCTTATCACTTGAGTATTAAGGGAATGAGGATGACCCTGTGTATGTGGCATGGCAGATCCTGGCTGTGAAGGGCTGAACTGGTTGAACTAAGGGATGTAGCTCATCTGTACATTTGCCATGAAAATAGCAATTCAGAGATATCCTTTTTCACATGTAAAAAATCCCTATGAAAGATTCTGTAAGACATATTTGAGAAGAGTTTGTTATTTGTTGATTTGGTTAAATTATTAGATGTGTCTTTGTATAGTGAGGTAAGCTTAGCAAAATGTATTCTTTATACTACTCTTTGTTGTATTTAATGCACGATTAGTTTTGCTAAAGATCAAAAGCCCTACCCACACTGAGGGGAAACAAGACACATCATCTCTCTGAGGGGTCCTGTGGTTAAAGAGAAAGGAAAAAGATGAGACTTCTGTAACATTTTTATATACTGCTTTGTTAATTTCTGTCTGAATTACTGTGTTGAGGAGATATCATTATTTACACTATTTATATTCAGACTGTTGTCCTCATCTTTGATATCACAATATTATGGACATTGTCCCTCCCATCAATATTTTTCAATCACTACAATCACTGCTTTTAGTTCTTTGGCAGATAATTATGATCACAAAACATTTACATGGGTTGATTGATAAGTAACGTCTACTATCATATGGCATCACTAATAGTAGATTGCAAAACAATGTGAAAACTCATGATGTATCTACAGAATAAAACATAAAAGGGAATTTCTTTTGCAGCACAACAAGGCAAGGTGCCATATCGAACACTTTCTCTTCATGCCATTTCTCTGGGCAGTAGGAGATTACTTAGCAGCATCTATCTCTTTACCAAGTAACATGTGACAGGCTACATTCAATTACATTGTATCAGTAACAAAGAACTATTTCTGACCTGACCCATTAACATGTCTAAATGTCTCCAAATTTCCTTTTATTTACTTGTAGCTTGTAGAAGTGGATTCATACCCTGGAAATTTAGTATGGAGTGGATGATAACTGCTAAAACCAGAGTTTGAACTCAGTGTGCCAATTCCATCCTCTGCACTGTTGATCATTACACTGTTTGTATATCCCTCCTTCCCCATGTTAATCCCCAAAATAAGTGACAACATCCAAAATAGATCTTTTGCATACAAAAATACTACCACTGAGATAACTTTCTTTACTCTTCCTCTCAGTTAATATGTAATATGCTTAACTGGTCATGTGACTCTTAACAGCCAATCAGAAAAGCCCTTTTTTATTGAGCAACAAAGTTTTTTTTTGAAACAAGAGAGATGTGTCTCAGAGATTACCAACATGACATGTCTAACTTGTGAGTAAAGACAGCAATTTGCAATATTCACAACTATTTCTAGTGCAGGGTCACAGAGAAGACATGTAACACATTTTTAATACATTTTTGGCATATTCTCTTTTCAGAAAATAAAAATTTCTCCCTAGCCATATTTATTTTTTCATTATAAAAATTTATGTAATTATCTGTTTCAACAGCCAGAAACTATCATGGCCACTCAACATATATTTGGCAATTTGGTGTTAAGTGAAAATAGCAAGAAATAATGACTAAAAATAGAATAGGGTAATAAAAGTTGATGAAAAGTTGATAATAGTTTTACTTTGTTGGAAATTCTTTAGTTGAAAAATTGTTATTGTTCAATTTTCACTTGTTTATCTTTCATCTTCTTATGGCATTCTCGATTTTGAGTAAAGCACATTCAAATTCCCATTTGAAAGTCTTGCAGATGATATATATCAAGTCTTTTTAGCCCTACATTTGTAAGCAAAAGGAGTGGCTTTTAGGCTTTGGTGTTGTTTGTCTTTAATGTATTTATATATATATATATATATATATATATATATATATATATATATATATTTAGATATCTATTACAGCTTATCTTTAGGATTAACCACCTATTTTAATCACAGGGCACACCTTACTTATTTCTCAATAGGGCTTTGAAGAATAAGGAATGGTAGTTTTTTTTTATTTACCTCTTTATGGTAATTATATAGTTTTGCTTTTTCTTTTGCCTTGCTTTTCATTTTAATATGCCCCCTTTTTTAATGTAATAATAATCTTATTGTTGAATTTTATCACAACACTCCCATTGTGTTTGATTTCATGACATTAAATAAACAGTATTATTTTCAATCAATGCTACTTACATCATGCTTATAAAATAAGACAGAATATAAAAAGCAATAATAAGATGATAATAAACTAGTCAAAAATGAATAATGTTTATGAAAGAAAAAAGGAATAATAAACAACTAAAGTTGTAGTGTTTATGAAGAAAATTTAAAAAAAAATCTATATAAATTAAGATTTAGTAAAATGAAAAAGATTAAACAGATTCAAATTATAGCAGACATTTTTAAAACATATTCTATTAATCAGTGACTGACAAAAAAAAACTCTTTTAATTGAAAATTATTAATGGATACCAATTTTAAATAAAATTTAATTAATATATAATTCATGGAGAAAGATGAAAATTACAAAGTATTTAAAACATATATAAAAGTATTAATATACAAAATCTCAGCTTTTAAGCATGTACAATTATTAATTTATTAGAAATTTTACACTCTTTATGTAACACACTTTAGAATTGAGCTAAGCACTTTTCATTTAAATACTTGTATGAATTTAATGTCTACTATAATGTCTGTTAATGAGGTATAAAAAGGACAACATATAAAATATTTAATCCAAGTAATCTATGTGATAGTCCAAGTAGCAGCTAGATGTAACAGTCAAAGTCATCAAGAAAATTGTGTCTAGTCTATTTTCTATCATAAAACTGTCTTTATCAGAAGAAACTGAACTAAAATTCTGAACTGAACCTTCCACAAAGTAATGCACAGAAAAGTGTCATAAAACTGAGTTGTGTTAGTGAGTAATGTAACAGTTATTGCCATGAAAAGTGGACTTGACAAGACAAGTTCAAATCCCATCCTAGTCTGTTGTGTTCACTTTTGCACAAATTTCTTTGAGAAAGGCATGGATCAAATTTTTCTACCCCCTAACAGAATTAACTGGGCTTGCTAGTCTTGGGTGGCAAACTAGTTTAAAAGAATGAAAACTCATGGAGAAGTCAATATTAAATCACTCCACTATATTTGCCAAGAAGACATGAAAAAATTGCCAAAAGAATAAAGCAAAAGGAATCTGTGGAGAGCCATAATAACCTTTTCTTCCAATGGGATATTCCATTATGAAAAAAATTATATAAAAAACATATCAAGCAAGATAATTATTTATTTTAATATTATTTGTCTTAGGAAAATATAAATGAACTAATCACATTAATTTCAGTTGGATTTTCATAAGTTGATTAATTTAAATAGTAAAGGATAAGAAATATCAATCATGTTATATGGCAATGAAAGCTGGACAGTTTTTCCAGAGATGGATAAGAGAGTTGGAGTGACGGATATGTTGTTTCATAAATGGATGCTGAGAATATCGCAGGCAGAACATGTAAGAAAGTTTTAAGAAAAACAGGAATGAAAAGGTCACTTCCAATAAGAAAGAGACTCTGTTAATGTTTCTGGAACATATAATGAAGGGGAAAAAAAGCCTGAAGAAATTAACACTCACAACATTTTGTAGGTTATTTAAAGCAGAATCATTTTTTTTTTTATTCTAAGAATAATTCTGTCTTTTTTTTTTGCAAATGAATATTGCATTAGCATTCTGTTTGAAGATAACAATGATTTTCAGTTACAAATCCTACTATTTACCCAGAGCTGGGAGAATGGGAACAAAGAAGTAGAGAGTCTTCATTTTTTTTTGTTTAACAAGATCCAAGAGCCACACGAGGTAGAGGGTTACAGAGTAAGAAGCACAGTTTATGGGGTTATGTGGGGAAGATAATGGTTAATCCTAAACTTGAACAGGTTAAGATTGTAGTGATTGGGGAAGCATCCTCTTAAGAAGAAAAAGAAGAAGAAGGAGGATGAGGAGGAAGAGGAAGCATAATAATAATAATAATAATAATAATAATAATATTTTTATTATTATTATCATTATTATTATCATTATTATTGTAGTAGTAGTAGTAGTCAAATGTGCATAATTTTTTATGGATTTATTTTAACAAAATTTTTTTCATTTAGTTTTAAAATTTAAGAAAAGTATATACAATACTTACATTTTTAGGCTAAATGGTATTTTATATCCTTTAATTACAATTCTCGCTGTCGCAGCAGTGCAGAAACCATCAGCACACATCACAGGTACCACTTGTTTGATCTGTTATACCCAGGGTGATGTTTTAGATCTATTAATTTTAGGAGAAATCACTTGAGGGACAGCTTTTATCCTTGGGCCCTGTGCAAAATAAATGCTGCTGCATGCTGATAATTTTAAATGTAATTTAAATTTCATTACTTTTCTTCATTAGATGCTGTGTTTTGTTTCATCTGTGTTGTGTTTGTATATATATATATATATATATATATATATATATAATTTTTATACACACACATACACGCACAAACACAAATACACACACACAAACACACACATATATATGTAGATGTATATTTTTTGTGTTGGTGCACTTGGAGATTTCTGTCAAAGTACATTGTGCATTACATATTGACAAGAAGAACAAATAAATAAGTATAATCGGTACCAGGTCTCCTTGCTTGTATTCATTAAGAATTAGAAAAAAATAACTAAAGAAAAATAAAGTAATAATGATCTGAAGTTGTTTGATATGACTCATAATTAATACTTTTGAAAAGATGAAGTTGACACTCTTTGTCACTCTTCACCTTTTTCCCAAAAATCTCTCAAAGGAAAGGAAGAGATAAGATCTAATAGCACCATCAATTGAACCAATGGGAAACACAAGATGGGCAGCCATCTTGTTGATGAATTTTGTTTGGGATATGTTGAGTCAAGCAACAGGAAAATCTTATGGCTTTCCATTTCCTTTTTATTCAGTTACAGATGTGGCCTTTTCAGAGACATAATGTAAGTAAATTGACTTATTGGAAGATTCTGCGCCAGGCAAACAAAAGTTTCATTCCGTACCGGAAATAACGTTTGATGCTATCTTCCACTAAATCTCTCCCCTAAGAATAACCAAGATAAGATTCAAAATGGACAAAGGATCGAGTAAAGATGCTGACCTGTAATCTGTGAAAGATTGAATCAGTAAGAATTCTTTATCGTTTGGAACAAGTTTTAGTTGTAACTGCTTGGACTTTTTCTTTTGTTGGATTTATGGGCTGAAGTGAAATGAAACACATCTCATTTTTATATACTTTTACATTTTTTACTACTTAATCTCTTCTTTCTGATATTTTTATATAATATTCTGCAGCTTAGTAATGCTTACATTTCTTTTATTTATTGTGTCTCTTCAGGACATGGATGATCATAGGTCTCCACAACTTCATATCCTTTGGAGATCTAATTGATATTTTTGTTCTCTTCCTATCCTCTTCCAGTCTTTCTTCTCCCATCCATTTACATAAGCTCATTAGATATGTTACCAATGTTTGTCTCTAGCATTCTCGGCTTCAGTATATCAGAGGGTCAGCTACTTCAAACCTTTATTCACTATTATATGTTCCAGAAATGTCTTTCTGATTCTAAACAAAAATATCTTTTTGTTTTCATTTTCCTTAAAACTTCCTTGTTGCTTGCATGTTCTCTCTATGATATTCATGGCATTCTTCTGTAAAACTATATCTCTGTTGCCTCAAGTATTCTCTTCATCTGTGAAAAATTGATCAGCATTCTTTGCTATATAAGCTCAGCACTCTTTTCTTTGTTAACGATATTTCCTTTTTCTTAATAATTTGCTTAACCATTGGAAGGTATCTTTTGCTATTCCAATGCACCTAACTATATGTGCATTTTTTCAGTAGAAGTTTTTCCACTTTTTTCTTTACAAACAGAAAATAAAACTGATCACAAAGTTACTTTAATGGTATAGGATAAGACAATATAAATTAGAATTAAAAATGCTTCCATTAAGAATATCTAGCAAAAATGTAACAGATATATTGATAAGGAAATGTTATAAACATTTTGAACTGATTTCTCTCAGAATTTTTCAGATGATGAGTTAATATTTACATTATTTAAATTTGTGAACAGTATACACCACCTATTAAAATAACCGTTACGTTTAAAATTTCCCAAAGACTGACAGACACCTGAAGAAAGCTGATGGACACATTGGATGAAATCTTGTGATAATAACAACAAAGATGAGGACATTAGCCCAAATGTAAATAATTTTGCGCTGACATTAGCTTCTGATTTAAGATTTTTATTTGATTTCAGATTTTTTTAATCATTTCACTCCAAGCAAGGTGGTAATGCCACTAGTATTCAGGGGGTGGGTTACAGTGAATAAAAGTGCAAAAGAAAACTGAGAATAGGGAAGATTGAGAAAAAGACAAAAGATGAATGAGATTCAAGAAGATGGTGATTGACATTGCATTTCAGTTTTTGAAGATTGTAGTTATCATCAAAGTAAGTAAAAGGAAGGGAGTTACACAGGTGGGAAGTGCAAGAAAAGAAACTGTTGGAGTAGAAGTCATGGTTGCATTTAGCTATTTCAACAGTAAAAGGGTGACTGCAAAACATTATTTCATAGGCTCTTATTAATTGAATAACAAAAAATAGTCAGATATTGTTTCTCAGAAGAAAACTTTACTACTTTTAGGCTTTCTTACTACATCCACATATACATACATATGATTTTGGGAGTTGCAGGAAATATATAAATATAGTAAATTAGGGAACACTGGAACTAACCAAACACATTTTCACAAGCAGAGTAAACATACAATTCTTGATAATGACTGTTGTGATAATGGAAAACTTGGATTATATATATATATATATATATATATATATATATATATATATATATATATATATAAGTGTGTAATAAAATAAATCAGAAACATTCTGTTTGACTGTTGTATATGAAGTCACCTTTAAGTGACTTGAAATTGGTTCAACAAAGTATGCAACACTAGAATTATCCAAACATTTTTTCATATATATATATATATATATATATATATATATATATATATATATATATCAGGTGTAGGTGTGTGGGTGAATGTGTTTGTGTGTAATAAAATATGATGTAAAAATATGACATTTATAGTAATATATATATATATATATAAACTTAATATATAATAAAATGAAACACTTGTATAAATATGTATATGTGTGTGTGTGTGTGTATATGTATAAATATATATAAAATAAATTATAACACAAAATATAACATTTATCACAATTTACATTTATAAAGGTTATATTAATATAAATGATAAAATATGTGAAAATATAACATTTTTATTTTGATTGTTTCATTTCAATTTTATAGCTTATCAACCCTCTGTGGGTTATTTAACGCTGAAACATATTAACGTTTATAGTAATAAGAAATATATGTGTATGTGTGTGTGTATGTATATTACTATAAAATAATATAAAATCATATATATATATATATATATATATATATATATATTGTTTAAAATTTACTATGTATATGGGGAAAGAGTGCTGAGCTTTTGAAATAGAGAAATTTGTAGATATAGACAGCATGGGCATAGAGATCCACATTGTATGGACTGATGATTATTTAGGTATGAAACTGCTGATCTACATATAGTATTGGTTTCTATGTCTACATTGATTATCTCTACCTGCTTATCTGTCTGTCTCTCTCTGTCTCTCTCTGTCTCTCTCTCTCTCTCTCTATATATATATATATATATATGTGTGTGTGTGTGTGTGTGTGTGTGTGTGTGTGTGTGTGTGTTTATAAACATGTTTTGTTGAATATATTGTGTCTACTTATTTTTATATTGATCCTTTCAAGTCTAATTAGTTTCTTGATATTGAGATTAAATCCATCAAGGAAGGCACCATAGTATTTTTAACCCTAATACTTTTGACCTTTAATAAGATCATTTTCAGGGGTAAATTACAAAGACAAGCATGCTATTGAAACTGTGATAAATTGAACATTATCACATTGTATGTAGATGCTATTTTGATAGCCATAGTAGGGTACAGCAAAAAAGCAATGAGGCAATTTTGGTAGCATTACACACATAATCGTTAGCATTACACAACAATCGAATTCAAAAGATGCCCAGCTTTAGTTTATTAATTAATTAGTATTAATTTGTTAGTTTACTTTTACATGGTGGGTTTCTAACTCCTTTGAAGTATCTGTTGTAAAGCTATTAATATGAAGCAAAGGTCTAGACTAGACAGGGTAAAAATTAACATAGACCCTAACCATACAGAGGAAAACTCTGAAAAGGATTTGTCTACCAGCACACAATCTAGTCAGCTTATGGTGTTGTCAAAGAACACAACTGATAATGTTCTTTTTCCTAATTTTTTAATACCACTCAAGTCTTTCAAATGACTGAGATAACTATTCTTGAAAATTTTATTGATAAGTACTTCTCCATTCAGGTGATTTTCGATAGTTGTTGATGGTGTTAAGATTTCAACTAAGCTTGCCCTTTAGTAAATGCAGCCAAGATCTGCCTGTGTTATGTGCAACATGACAAAGCTGGATGTGCATAATAGCCATAGGTATTCTGTCATCCTGATGATATGTCCAGCTTATCCAAATTGTGATTGTATCAAAAATGATTAAATCCAGTCCATAATGCCACATTTGGTAAACAGATCATAATGGAAATTATGTCCCGCAAGGTATATCCACAAATCGAATGAAGACAATGTTTGTAAAAGACATTGTGTTGATTAATGTGAGTCCGATATGAGGTCCCTGATTCTCATACATATGGAAGTATGAATTCAGTAAATATACAGAAATAGAAATATGTAAGATAAGAATGTGACTTCTCACTGGAATTATACAATGAAATTAGAAATCCTACCAGGATTCATTCTTGGTTCTACAATAAGATATATAGATGGCACATTTCTGATAGCAGACAAAGAAAGGAAACTCTTGTAGAAGGTAGTGAAGGAAAGTGAGATGAAAAGACTAAATTGCAAAAAGATGAAATACTTGGTTGCTAGCAAAGAGAACAGTTCCACATTCAAAGTACAAATTCTAGATACTGAAGTGGAACAAGTACAACAATTTAAATATCTGGGAAGTGTTTTAATATAGGACAGGAAGTGTAACATTGAAATCCAAATGGACATTGGGATAGTGAAAGATGCCTTTCAAAAGCTGAGCAAAGTATTAAGAAATAGAAAAAAAAACTTTGTTAAAAAACAAAAAAAGTACTGAACTCTTATGTAAAATCAGTCTTCCTATATAGCAGGGAATGCTGGATAATCTAATGAAGAAGGGACTTGAAGCAACACAGAAGGATGATGAGGATACTATAGACTGAACATGTGAGCAACAACAAAGTTTTAGAGAAAATAGAAACAAAAAGGAAACTTATACTTAACATCAGAAAGAGATAGTTGAAATTTTTAGGCCACATAATGTGGAAAGATGACTTGAAAAGTTTGATACATAGAGGGATAGGCTGAAGGCAAGAGTGAAAGAGGAAAACAGTACATAACCTAACTAGCAAGTTTGTGTAAATGGACAGCAAAACAGAGTTTGGGAAAGATAACAAAAAGACAAAATTTATTAAGAGCTACAAAGCACAGAAAATTGTGGAGAGCCATAATCACCAATGTTCTGAAGGGACATGGCATAGAGAAGAAGAAGACACTTTCTATCTTTTTGGCTAAACTCAAGATTCTTAAGAAATCTTCTACTCCAGGTATATCAAACTCAGGGCATATGGAGGGCCATATCAGCCATATCTGCAACCTTGAGGGCTTCATCTGCTTACAGTCTTACATTAATGGTAGTAATAACTAGTGGTAACTAAACTTTAAATACAAAATACTTACAATACAAAGAAATACAATTTAATCATTTTTATGTTGTCCTGATGATTGATATCTTTTTAGACAAACTATTCTCAATATATCAGGTTGGAACGTCTGTGGAGATCCCGTTTTGATCAAAGATGACAAATGTTCATCAGTTAATCTGGTTCTGTGAGATGTTTTTGTGGCCTTCATAAATGAAAATAACTGATCACAGACATGTGGACCCAAACATTGCCATAATCTTTGTGGCAAACTTTCTGAAGTTCTTAAATGTCTGAGAAAGATATGAAAAAAATCCAGGTGCCACTACTTCTAGGTACTTTTCCTTGAGTCTTGAGTCAGTCTGCTTTTCCAGTAGTTCCATCTGTAGACTTTCCTGTGCCTGAGTAACATCAAAAGGAATGGTGCTGAGAAGAATGCAAACTGTTCTTCACAAGATGGAAAATCACAAAATCTTTGCTGAAATTCCTTTGACAGCAATTCGAGGTAATTGTCATACTTAGTAAAAATAAATACAGATACAGTATTGGCAGTTTTTTCCACTTCTTGCACATAGGAAAATGAATCAAGTTTTCATGTGACAACTGGGACTTCAATAAAGCTAATTTTGCAATAAAACATTCGATATCATCATATAACTTATTTTTACCTTGTAATTTCAAATTAAGGTCACTCAATTGGGCATTAATATCCATTTAAAAAGCTAGATCTTGGAGCCAGCTTTCATCTTTTAATTCACCTGTGTTTTGACCCTTCATCCCTCAAAACATAAGAATTTCGTGTCACAATAAAAAAAATCTTTTCAGTATCTTGTGACATGAAAGCCACCAAACTTCTATGTAGAATGGGACGTTTGTGAACTGATTATTCATGTCTTCCAATAACTGGCTAAACTGACTGTGATGCAGAACATGACCTCTGATATAGTTCACTGTTTTGCGACAAAACTCCACACATGATCTAATTTTAAAATCTTAGAAAATAAATTCTATTGGTGAATTGTACATTGTAAATGCTTAAATGTTGAATCTGGGTATATGTTTTCTGTTTTGCACCTAACTTGGCAGCAACACCATTATGTCTCCCAACCATATTGGCAACACCATCAGTAGATAAATACATAAGCTTACTCAAATCAAGGCCATACTCATGGAGAAACTGTTCAACTTTCTGAAAAATGTCCTGGCTTGTTGTAGTATCATGCAGTATGACCAGTTCAATTAGTTCTTCATAAATTAGAATTTCATTGTTACAAGCTCTGATAAAAACGGCAAGCTGTGCTGGTGCAGTTATATCAACAATCTCATCCAGAGCAATAGAAAGATGTTCAAAACTTGATAAAGTCTACAACTGTTGACTCAAATTACCTAGCATTTCCTCAATCCATTCAGCAACAATGTTCCTGCTTAATGAAATGTCTTGAAATAAGTGTAACTCTGGACATACAATTTCAACTGTTTTTACAAGACATCGCTTTATGAAATCTCTTTCACTGTAAGATTTTCCACTGATGGTGATGTTATAAAATAAAATAAGACATATCTCAGCTGATTTACAGGCAAACACCCAAGAGCGAGAACCGGATGTGAACGGGACAAAATGACCATTAACTTTCTTTACAAATGTTTCTGACACACGTGTTCCGGTCGAAAAATAAAATAATAATTAAAGTGCTCTATTTTTCGTCCAATAAAAATGCTTCCCTCCTAATTATACTCGCTTCGTTTCTCGAGCCTGTTAAGCCATAAAAAAAACGCTATAAAAGGGGTCACACGGAAGTTCAACAGTCAGTTAACAGGTGGCCACAAAGGAGACCGGTCACGTTTAGCAGCTGTCAGCAGGAGAGCGTCAACCACCGTCAACATGTGTGAACTACTATGAGTGATCGACCTAGATCAGAAAGCCGGCTTATGAACTTTACCACACCAAGGTAGCTGTCCTAAACCCTCACGTTCCTGTTGAAATAAACCACGTAAATCTATTTCTACTGTTGTTGTATTTCTTTCTTGCAACCATACGCTTGTCTATAATAGTGATCATTTTGCAGAGTTCAAAGCTTGCAGTAACAGAACTAACATTGCCTTTCTGAATTTTTGTAAACTCTGTTGCTGTGTTAACTTTGAATTCCTTCACTTTTGAAACACGCATATCTCCTTCATATTTATCATAAGATCAATGGTTTGTTTCATAACATCTTTTCACATTATATCCTTTTGGTGTTGCAAATCAAACAGTTTATCATTCCATTAACAGTGGTACAAAAGTATTTTAAATCCCACTTTTCTTGAAACACATGTCATTCTTCTGATAATTTTCTCTTTTTATGAGATAGAGTAGAATTCAAAATTTTTAAGGCAAAATATTACAAAATTACAAACGTTTTCATTTTACATTTGTTCCTATTTAGTTGTCAAGGATGATCACATGATTAACCAGAAGTTAAAAATAGTCAGACATTCAAAAACAAAAAAAACATTGAGATATGTGGCACCATTTACCAAGGCAAAAAGAAAAGAAAGGAAAGAGAGGAAGGAAAGAAAGGAAAAGAGAGGCGAGACCCAAACGTGGATGATAAGTAGGACACCCATGACTAAGAGACAACGGATAAAGGATATTTTGATAAGTAGAAAATGGCAAAAACTGTCATTACAATGGCAGAAAAATTCTAAGTGTATAAACGAATTGTTGTGTTCTGGCGACGAGCTGTGTTATTGGGGATACATAAACAAACCGCTAATGCGGGAAAACATCTGATTAAGCAAACCACAGACTGATTAGCCAAAGAAAAATCCAATTGAAAATGTTATTTTGATAATTGACAAAAAACAGGTGAACTACAGGGCTTTGGATAGATATGAAAAATTAATTGTGTCAAAGCTGCACACAAGGTGATGACTGACCGTTTTTCTTTTGACAAGACATCTTTAGCTGCGATAATAAAACTATGTTATCAGAAATGTGCATCAAAGAATGAATGGAACCATGGAAATGTTTTTTTTTCGAGGCGACGGCCGATTATGTTGTGTCAAATAGACCACCCATTCTGATATATAGCGATAATCTGACTGACGAAGTCCAGGTGAGAACAAGAGTTATGACCACCACCGATCGCATTGTTCTATTTGCGGCCAGAGAAAATGAGAACTGCGATTAAAAGAAAGAAAAGGAAAAGAAAAAGATAATTTTTTTTTTTTAAGCAAGATATTTTTTTTTCCCTGAAACAAAGCCCGCGGGATCGCACACGCCCGGCTGGATATCATTGGCCGAGTGGTGATCACATGACACAAGGAGGAAGCTGTCGCCGCCCATCTAGGGGATGGGTATGAGAGGTTGCTACGAAGAAGTGGGGAGGGCAGTTCACACCCTTTGAAGTATGGTGAGAAGGTGGGAGTAAGACAAGACTCCCAAAAAAATGGAAAGAAGTGGAAAATTCCCAACCAAAAATAAAAGAAGTGGATATGTATTTAGAATTATCGAGGAACCTCCGGCCTGAACAAACCCACCCCGGTTTTGGTCGGCGTCCATAAAGCAAAGTCTTGGCGAGCGAAAATCAGACAGTTCCAGCAGACAGTTCCAGCAGAAAGTTCCAGCAGAGAGTTCCAGAGTTGAGTTCGGGAGAGACAGTTCCCAGAGTCAGTCTCCAGTGATCAGTTGAAGCAAGCCTCACATCGGCTGATCAAGATTCATGCAATTTCCGGATTCATCTTCAATCCACGAACAATTATTTTGAAGAGCGACTTAGATCCAGACCACCAAAATAAGTTTTTTTTTCAACTTTCGCCTGAAGACACACCAAAAAAAAAACCAATTTCTTAAAGAGCAAACAACTTTAAGTGTTAAAACTTGCCTAATGGAAAACAACGTGTCACAATCCATAGAACGGGTCGGGAGATAGATGCAGTCCTATGTATCCAACAACTAGACATAAAGTTTGTTATCCTTTTCTTTGATACCTTGAATTTATCATTTTATTTCTTTTATACGTATTTGTGTGATACCACCCCTGCTTGGACCCAACTTGCATTGCGGCCCCAATGACTGATTGATTTCGTCTGCCTAAGATCGATTCACAACGTGGGTAGGCAGACTGGAGATCAACGCAGTTACTTTGGTAACCAGGCGTTGGAAGCGAATTGGGAACGACGAGGCTGATATCGAATCTAACCAGATTCCCATCCGAATCACCAAAAGGTTAGAACGTCACATTTGGGTGCCGCGACCGATACCAAGCCGGTTGGTCGTCACAGGACGAGACAACACGACTGACGCGACAGGCGGATGTCACGTTTGGAGCGGCGACACCCGAACGAAGCAGCGAGGAGCAAACGAAGACTGTGTTAAGGGACGTCAGAGATAGAATAAACAATATAATCATATCAATTGAAAAAAAATCTCACTGTTTTTAATAATTTGCATTACCAACATAGACAAAATTCTTGATATACCACGGCTATAGAAATCTTTGTGGGGTCTGCCAAGATGGATGTAAAGGGCCGCATGTGGTCCGCAGGCTGCCAGTTTGATACACCTGTTCTACTCCCATGTCTGTTTTTGCCCAATTTTTTTTATTTGGTATGTTTATTTTTTAATTGATTTCATTAAATGCAAAGCAGTAAAGCCACTAAGACACAATAGGTTACTGGCTGTGGAAGAATTAGAAAAACAAATATTACTAATGAGTGGGAATAAAACAAGTAATCAGGCAGATAATAGATAGTGACTGATATTGCATATAAACTTTTGAAGATTAAAGTTGATTGAAAAGCATAGATCTTGAAGGGAGTTCCATGAGTGAGAAGTGTGAGAAAGGAAACTATTAGCATAGAATTTATGGTTATATCTCACCAGCTCAATTGTAAATTGATAAGATCTTAACATCAGTCTAGTACTGCACTTAAATTCATACAGTCTAGGTATCACAGCGATAAGCTCATCTGAACAATTACCATGAAAGTATTTATAGAAAAGACAGAAGGAGGCATCCTTATGTCAATAGGAAAGTGACTGAAGCTGAGCTGCCAGATCAGGATTGATAATATTGCTGATTCTTTTTTTGATCTTATCAAGGAGCTCTAGGTAAATAGCAGGGGCACTGGACTATATTTAGTAGCAATATTCTAAGTGTGGATGAATGGTAAACTTATAGATATGTATGAGAAAAAGTTACTCATTAATAATATGTGCCACTATTTTGCTTCACTATGTCAACAGAGGTAAAATTTTTTTTTTTTGATCTTATCTATTTTTATTTTGACGTAATTTGTACAGATTCTTTTGATTTTAACTGCGATTAACAGTGATTTCATTTTTTGTTTCTGACTACTTTTTTAGGCAACCATCTTTTGGTCATTTCTTCTGCAATTTTCTGTACATTTCTCTCTTGAATTCATTATGTAGTTGTTTTCTTCTCAGCTTTGGTTCTGTTTTTTGATTGACTTCCATAATGCTTCTTCTCGTTAATAAGACTCCCAGATACAAACTAATTATAGGCAAATCCTCATGTAATATCTCAGCAGTTTTTTCTGTATGATTTTTGGAATAATCAGCAATGTGACTTGAATCATTTATATTTTGACTTAGTTTTTTTGTGTACATACTTTCATTAGATTTTCACTTACCTGCAAATACCCTTGGGAAAGGTATCAATTCATCTTTTCTCTCCTGAGCTATGAGTTAAATAGTAGGACTTATTATCTGGAAAAAAAATCATTGTTGTTATAAAAAATTGATAATGTAATATTCACTAGCAAAAAAAAAAAAAAGAGAGAGAGAAGCATACTGACAATCAAAAATATGTTTCAACTTTAAAATAGCATGCAAATAATTGTAAAGTAATAAATCAATCAATCAATGAATTCATAAGATTTTAGAATACAAATTAAATGTAAGATGAAATAAATTTCCAGTAAAGTTTAACTTAGGACCAGGCAAAAAAATCAACAAAAAAAAAGTTTTTCTTTAGAGTGTACTCCTTTGTTTATTTTTTATTTTTATAGTTTTAAAATTCTATCTTTTTTTAATTCTAAACAAACCATAACATATGAAACAGGGGCACTCCAACATGGTGTAATGGTTAGCAAGCTTGACTTGCTAGATCAATTATGATTCAGTAATGAGTTTGATCCTCACTGGGTGCCCCATATTTTTGGCTTTCTACTATATCTAACTAAGCTACTCTTAGAAAATCAGAGTACTACATCATAGTGTAATGGTTAGGAAGCTTGACTTGGTAGATCAATTATGATTCAGTAGTGAGTTTGATCCTCACTGTGTGTACAATACTTAACCCTTGTACCACATCTAAACTACACCTAGAAAATTAACATAAAATATAAAACTGAATTTATACATTTTTCTGAAGAATGGACAGCAAAAATATTAAGCCTTATTTATTCAATTGTTTATTGACAAGATTATTGATTTCTGTAATGTAATTGATCCTTACTTGGCATGTCAACTTCAGTCACTTTCACACTGATGTGTCATGTCTTCTCTCTGTTTTTTCTATAAATATTCTCATGGAAACCACTTTGACAAGCTTTTATCTCTGGTATGCCAACAAAATGAATTTAAGCATGTAACTAGATTGGCATTGAGGTCCCACCCTTTTACCATTGAAAATGTTAAATGCAACCACCACTTCTACTCTAACAGATTCTTTTTTTCACTTCTCGTCTGTGGGACTCCCTTCCATTTACTTGCTTCCCTGATAATTACAATCTTTAAAAATTTAAATGCAACATTAATCGCCACCTTCTATCTTCTTGAATCCTGTTCATCTTTGATCCTTTCCTCAATCCTGTTTAATCTTTTCTTTCACTTTCACTCTGTGTAATCCCCTGCATACTAGTGGCATTCTTGCCTGGCTTGGAAGTGAAATGATTAAAAAAAAATTCTGTAATTAATGGCATGAAAATTAAATTTTTGGTTTTGTTTTTGTGCATTTAGTGTTTTGTTTTGGTCTTTTTGAAAAAAAAAAAAAAAAAAAAAAAGAAGCCTCTTATGGTAATTGTTATTAGTGTAAAATGTTATTTTTACAATTTGAATAAAACTGTAGCATACAAAAAGTGAATTTATACATTCTTATCGCATTGTAATTAACCTTAATTACATCAGATTACTTGTTTGAATTAACCAAAGTTTGTTCAGTTCACTGTTTGGTTTCATGTTACACTTTTATTAAAATTCTAAAAATAGCTATTTAAAAAAAATAAAAATTATTATTAGAGTACATGGTAATTGTTGTATCCCTTTGTCACACCATTTTAAGTTAAGCCAAATTAAACTTTGCAAATTTCTTTAATTGCATTATATCCAATTTTATACATATCAGCACCAAACAATTTTTTGCTGCTCTTTGTCATAAAACACTCTTAAGCCTCAACTATTTGGTCTTTGACAAAATGTCAGTGTGTTTCTGACTATATAATTAGAACAGATTGGAATTATGAACTAATCAACATATATCAGTCAATATATTTGGAAATGAAATTTGGATAATTTACATGGGTGCATCTATACCTCTGGGTTGGCAATAACTGAGCATTTTTAAACATCTAACAATGTGCCCTTTCCTATAACAAAGACATGGTCTTGGTACTGAGGAAGGTTCATTTGTATTTCCATCTAAAGCTATATATACTAAGACCTTCCAGTCCCCACTCTGCAAGCAGGAGTAGTTTTTATGCTTGAATTTTATCAGCCTTTGATGATTGTATATTTGATATATATTTTCACTCTTTGATAGAACTCTGATGAGAGGCATAAAAAGTTTTTTTTCTTTATTTTTCCGTTTTTTGTTTTTCAGTTTTTCTCTTTAAGGTGACTATTTTTGTCACTCTTTCTTGTTGCTTGATTTTAATATATTTGTTTTTCATTGCAGTTATTAAATGTTGTACCCCTAGTAAAATATTTCAAATTATTCTAAAACTAAATAGTTAAAATTGTAAAAGACACTTTCTAAAATGGACACTTGTTCATGATAGAGACAATTTCCATTATCATCAAAAGATGAACAACCTAATTCTGGCATTTTCTTCAATATTACATCAGTAATAACCTTGACTCAAAAACAATCACAAGATTACTTTTCCATCTTAAGTTGCCTGTTTGAAATATTCGCATTTGCCAAGCACAGTTCTTTCATATATTTGCTAACCAAATATATAGTTCAGCAAGCAATCCTTCAAATCCCCTCAGAGAAAAACCTTCATATTTAAAGCACAGTAGATTTTCTTTTTGCAAGAAAGGAAAAGGTTTATATGTCAACAAGCCTATTCACTTATTGAACAACAAGTTTGGTCCCAGGAATATCAATGCAAACCACAATATTTCTTTCTTTCTTTGTTTCTTTCTTTCTCAATCACAATATTACTTTACATAAAAAGTGATTGCATATGTTTGCAAGCATTCAAGAGTAAATAATTTATGTCAAAAGGACGAGGAAGTCTTCGGTCCATGGCAGTTTCTAATGTCATCATCGCAAGTTAGGAGAAACCCATCAGCAGTATTCTATTGTATTTTGTGTTCAAGGCAAAATTCTTATAACAGATAATACACTTTTATCGATGATGCCCAAACCCTTAGGAAATGAGTTAGAAGGAAGAAGAAAATCTCCAGTAGACATGTAAAAATTAAAAAAAAACATGGGGCTTAAAAAAAAGCCTATAATACAAGAAAAGAAAAAAAGAAGAGAAAAGGAAACAGAAAAGAAATAGCTTGAATACAAGGAAAGAAAATAAAAAATGAAAAATCTAGAATATAAGAATAAAAGAATAGAAAAGTCTAGAATATAAGAATAAAAGAGTTGAAAAGTCTAGAATACAAGAATAAAAGAGTGGAAAAGTCTAGAATACAAGAATAAAAGAGTAGAAAAGTCTAGAATATAAGAATAAAAGAGTGGAAAAGTCTAGAATACAAGAAAAAAGTGGAAAAGTCTAGAATATAAGAATAAAAGAGAAAAAGTCTAGAATACAAGAATAAAAGAGTAGAAAAGTCTAGAATACAAGAATAAAAGAGTAGAAAAGTCTAGAATATAAGAAAAGAAAAGAAAACAAAAAGGAATAGAAAAGTCTAGAATACAATACACCAGGGACTTAATAACTTTAGTAGATAGTTTTCCACATAAATATCTGTGGATATGAACAAAGCGTCTACTGGGTATGTTCTAGGAAATCAATGCTCAAGTTAAAAAAAACAAGATTAAAATTTTAATGCTCTCTAAGGGAAACAAAAAAGACACTTATGCTTAGCATCAGAAAAAAAAACAATTGAAATTTCTAGGGCACATAATGAGGAAAGAGTGCTTAGAAAATTTGACACTCACAGGACATGTTGAAAGCAAGAAGGACAGGGGACAGCAGCACATAACCTTCCTCATGAGGTTGTTTAAATGGTTGAAAGAACAAGGATTAAAAGAGATAGCAAAAAGACAAACTTTACTTATTAAGAGCTGCAAAAGATAGGAAATTGTGGAGAGACATGTTTGATTATGTCCTGAAATGACATAGTGCATGGAAAAAAAAGAATATACACTCAGCAGGTAATGTAATTTTTAGCTGCTCAAAACAATAAATTGGCAAATTGAATTCAAATTCTAGTCAAGTTCCTTACATTCACTTTTACATCAATAACCTTGTACAAGGTATGAATCTATCTTTTCTCCCTCATTCTATGGGTTAAATAACAGAGTAGACTGGAGTCTCTGGTTCTGATTAGTAGCCTATGGTCAAATATTGCACTGAAAACTGTGGTTCTTGTTCGATCATTGAAGTTAAGGAGTGTCAAGCCTAGTTAGTGTTTAAATGAGAGACTTCTTAGGAATATCAAGAGCTGTAAGCAACATTCAATAATCTAAAATATGTTTTGTCATTAAATAAAGCACAAAGGGTTGATGGGCTGTAAAAAAAATCAATCAATCAATCAACTCTGATTGGCAAAAAGTCTAGGAGGACAACCTTGAATTCAGAACTTAGTCACCTGAAGTTGTATAAAGATGGTTAGAAATAGGATGAAGATAGTATGTTGGTTACACAACAAACTCTATAGATCTCAGCAGCTATGGTAAATTCCACTAGAGAGCAATTATCCAGAATGACATCAGTATGCACTGGGAACAAGGAGGGTGTCAGTGTCTGACACAACACACGGGCATCAATTGGAACATCATTTGTGTTCCTGTCTTTCTATCCACAAATTTAGCTGAAAGGGAAAAGCTTAAATTAATCAAGTAGTTATCTGATAACTTAGACTTTGATGGATTTGAGGACATTTAAATTGAGTGATTTTATTTATAGTTTCAATATACACTATAGGCAAAAGATTTGGTGTTACTCTGCATCTTTAAAAAAAAAAACTTAAAATGAAATATTTTTATATTTTTTTAAAGTAAAAGATAAAATTTCACTAACTACAGTATATTTGTTTTTATTTTGACAAAAATAAGCACTTAACAATACAAAATTATCATAGAGCAGTTTAATATTTTATTTTGCCAATAAAACTGCTACCTGCCTTAATTACTGTTTTACAAATTTTTGGCATTGAAAAATGTAGCAGACCTTCTCAAACATTGTTCAAGCACCGAAAAAGCTCACTCTCACTCTTTGGGTATTCTCTTCAAATTCTCTTATCCAATTCATCCCATACTAAATAAATGGAAGAGAGGTCAAGATAATGAGGTGGGATTGCCATAATTTCCAAATTGTTGTTCTTATTTTTGCCTTGAGGTAAATTTGCCATAATTTAGAAGAGTGTTTTGGATTGTTCAAAGATGAATTTTTTTTCCCAAAAATGGTATAGATGGTATAGAATATCTTTGCAAAACGCAATGATATTTTATTTTTTTATGATTCCCTTGACCTGAATCAAATCTCTAGCCCTTTTAGTAATCTCAAAAAAATTACTGAGAGGTTAATGGTGAAAACAAAATATAATGTTTCTCATACAAAATATTCATAATTTAGCATATCATAATTTATTGTGGACATATGACTCCAAATTTGAACTTTTTGGGAGTCATAGGAATCTGAAGAAAGACTGAAAAATAAAAACAAATATACTGTAGTTACTGAAATAGTATCTTTTATTTTAAAAATATACAAAAATATCTCATTTTAAAGTATTTTTTAAAGAAATGCAAAGTGACAACAAACTTATGTAATATATTTTCATTTTTTTTTCATCAATTTTATTCTTAAAAATAAAGTACATTTTATTCAGTTATACATTCACCATTATTTGCAATAACTTGTTGATTCTTATTAGACAGCTTTTGAGTAAAACTCAAGTTTTAAACTCTTTAATCAAGTTTTTAATTGAGAAAATTTTCCTCATCAAATTGTTTTGCTGTAATCATAAAAGGCAATGATTGGTTGGTGTAAGGTTAGGGGAATACGGCAAGTGGGTTACAACAGATGAACTCAGATCCAAAATTCTTTTCTGTGTTATTCGTTCTATATATGGCCGTGCATGGAGGAGAACAACATTTTTCTTATAGACAAGTGCAAGGCATTTTTTAACAAAATTTTTATGGATCAGGTGCTGGACTTATAAATGTACATTTAATGCTTCATTGCATTTTGAGAACTGCAAATTACTAACACTCCGTGATCTCAACATGCACACAACATTAGGGAAAACTGAAATCTGAAGTACATTGGGATAGCCAAAGATGCCTTCCAAAAGTTAAGCAGTATATTAAGAGACAGAAAAACTTTGTTAGAAAGAAAATAGACTGAACTGTTACACAATATCTGTTCTTCTCTATGGCAGTGAATGCTGGATAATCTACTCAGAGATGAAGAAGAGACTTGAAGCAACAAAAATGTGGTTCTACAGAAGGATGCTGAGGATACCATGGATTAAACATGTGAGCAACAACAAGGTTTTACAGAAAATAGAAACAAAAGAAACTTACACTTAACATCAGGAAGAGGTAGCTGAAATTTCTTGGGCACATAATGAGGGAGGAGTGCTTGGAAAATCTGATACTCACAAGACAGATTGAGGGAAAGAGGGACAGAGAAAAACAGCACATAACATACTTGATGGGCTTGAGTAAATTGATGATGCAACAGTGTTTAGGAGAAATAGCAAAAAGTCAAAATTTATTAAAAGCGACAAGGGATAGGAAAATGTGGAGAGCCATGATCACGTCCATTCTGAGGAGATATGGAACATAAAGAAGGAGATGTGGAGATTTATTCTTATCAATCTACTGGCTTTTATGTTGAACTTTCTCATATGTTAGTTTACTCCACTAATCTAACAGGAATGAAACAGAATCAATAATCAATTATCCTTGTATAATAAAACTTGACACCCTATCAGAACAAGTTATTACCAATATGTTTAATAAGGATAGTCACAAAAATCACATGGTATATTGCTCATATAATTTTATGCATATCCTGATAATTTTATCAACATTGGTTAGTTAATACTGGTTTTATTATGAAAACATTGACTTGGGCAATAAAATCTGACACAGTCTGTCTATATGATATGAGCAGAAAGAAGCCTGTTGTCACTTAACATAATTCTACAGCATTTCATACTGAACAGGAAGTGATAACTAGAAGTGTTCAGGGCTATAATGACTGATGTTGTGCCTAGGAAAACAATTCTACAATTTTCTTTTTTTAACAATCATGTTTATTTCCCTGCAATTGATATACCTGAACAGCAGACACATGCAAACACCTGGAATGCTCTAATGAAGATAAAACAATAAACCATGTTTTTTGCCTTTATTTCTTCATAGTTTAATTGTTTTTCTTTTCTTGTCTTTTTCTTTCCCTTTTTTTAATTTTCTTTCTTCTTTTTTTTTCTTTTTTGTATTTTTTATGTTTGGATTATATGTTTCAGGTTCTTAAGTTCTTCATCTTTTCTTCATTTTTTTGTTCTGTCATTCATTCCCTGGTTTTTCTTCAAAATTAATTTTACATTGTTTATTTGTTTCTTTCTTTCTGTTTCTTTTTCTTGTATATTTTCTTTCTCTCTCACAATTTTCTTCTTTAATTTTTGGCATCTTTTCTTCTATAATGCCTTTACTTTTCATTTCATTCACCCATTCATTGGCTTTCTTCCTACCCTCATACTTCTTTTAGTCTTCTTTTTCTTTTTTAATACTCTCATCTCAACCCCTTTTAATTAAGCTTGCTATTTTCCTTCTATATCTTTCTCAAATCCCTTTCTTTCTTGTTCCTTCTTTTTTGTCTCTTCTTTATTTGTCTCTCTCATTTTTATTTCTCTTTATCTTTCCCTTATTTTTACACTATCATCTGCAATTGATTATTTTTCTTCTTCTTTAGCCACTAGGTACCAATTGCTAATCATGCTAATAGGGGTTTGTCTACTTAGAAAAATATGCCTGCAGCTGATATAGAGACGTTCTGACATGAACACTAATTTACCAAAACACTTGTTATCGTTCCATTACTTCTGTTTTTTCAACACCAATTTCTCTCTTCATAGTCAATGTTTTCTGTTATCATTAACTCTTTCAGAAATTTGTTACAATTCTTCTGCTTCTATGACAATTCCTCAGTAGATTGCCAGACATACAGTAGACTTCTTCATCTATCATTCTAATGCATATCTAATCTCAGTAATTCTAAAATCTCTATGATGATTTTCTTCACAGTCAATTCCCAGACATACATATAACGGTTCTTTTTCCTTCATATTTCTAAAAAAAACTTTTCCCTGTCATGAATTATGTGGAAAATTATCCATTAGAAACACCAGTTTTTAGGAAAGATACACAGTGTTGTTTCATCCTGATTCCCTTTATATTCCATTAGTAAGGAAGAAGTCCTGCTCAGACAGTTCCATCCTAAGAACTCTTACTTTGTAGAACAGATTCCTGAAAGAATGCTTCTCCAATTACTATGATCTTAATCTTTTCACGTCTAAGATCAACCATTATTTATTCTATATATCCTCATAATATGCACTTCTTATCTGCTCGTTTTTATGCCCTTACAACAACCCCATTCAGTAATCCTCTACCTTGAGTGGCTCTTACTTTGTATAGTGAGAACAAAAGAAATGAAAATAAAACCAACCAAGTGTGTAGCTTAAATCTTCTTTAGTTAATATTCTTATCATGACAATCACTTGAAGACTTATTATATCAAATGTTCTTTTCACTAATAAATGGAAAACTAGCATTCCTAAAGTTCGTTCTGTTCAGAGAACTCATCTCTGGTAAAGGGTATTGGGGCTTCACTGAAAACATAAAAGGCATCTTTGTAAAAGATCCTCATCTAGAAATGATCCACTGACTTTTCAAAGCAGTTTGACAAATCCTTTTTCAGTGATACCATCTGCTATCTCATTGCACTCTCCTTAATCTCAACCATAATCTGTAATATCTATCACTTTCAATGATATGATAAATGGTCATCATGCCATGAGTTCCATTATAGGGAAAAGAAAAAGAAAAAATTGTTGAAAAGAGTAGAAGAAAGGGAAAATAAGAAAGGAAAAAAAAAAGTAAAAAAAAAGAGTTAGAAAAAGTATGATTAAAGTAAACAAGAAAGAAAGATATTTAAAAAAAAGAGTAAGGGAGTGATAGACAGAGAAATGTTATATTAAGTGTATGGTAGTGAGAGAAAGGAATAATAAGGATTAGAGTGAAACAACGTTTATTGTTGGTAGAGAGTACGGGTGTACATGTAGTGTTGGGAGTTGAACCATTTCTTATACTGGTGTGGCCAAGGTCACAGGATATGCTTGGTCCATGTTTGGTTGATGGAGGTCATGGTTGTAGATCGTCTTGTCAGTTGGTCGGCCTGTTGTATTGAAATGGGGTGACGTCGGATTGGTGTTATCTTGGTAGCCCTGTTCTGTGAAATGGAGGCTGCTGGTGTCGACTGTGAAAGGAATGCCTTGGAAACAAGTCAATGTAGACCTGTTCTGTGGAGTGGATATCAATGGGGTTGACTGCAAAGGGAATGCTTTGTAAATGAGTTAAGGTAGGCCGAAGTGACGATAGGTGTCGGGAAGCCAGTTTTGAGGAACAGTCACTGTATCAACTGTGAAGGGAGTGCCTTGTAAATGAGTTGAGGTAGGCTGAAGTGACATTGGGTGTTGGAAGGCCAGTTCTGTCGAAAGAAGGGTGCTGCATCGACTGTGAAGAGAATGCCTTGTAAATGAGGAGGTAGAGCTTTCTGTGGAACAGAGGTTGCTGCGTCAACTGTAAAGGGAATGCCTTGAAAATGAGTTGATGTGGGTTGATATCTATGAAGGCTTGTAACTGGGAGAAATCGAGGTTGAGATGTTGAGTCACAACTGGATAGCCAAGGTAGTAGGACAAGCCAGGAAGTGGTAACAGTTGTTGAAATGTGAAGTCATGTTGAGTGGTGGAAGTGAAGGTGGTGATGGTGGTAGCAGTAGTGCTTTGCATGGTGGCCTTTCTGCAACACTTTTGTCATGGCAATGGTAGCATCAGCAGCAGTGCTGGTGTGATGGCTGGTGGCTGCCAGGCCACAACTGTTTTTGGTCATTCTCAGAGCCTGCTTTTAAGCAGTTCTGGTAGTTCCAAGGGGTGTCTCTTTTACTGACAGGAACATTTATGATTGGCTACTGTCGTAGTTCACTTTGTAGACTGGACATGATGTGTGGAGCCCAATGTTCAGAAAATTACTTTTGTTATTTCATCTTCTGCCATTGTGGTGATCACATCCGGCCAGTGTACAGAATGAGAACAAACTGCAATGAAGTATAGCAGAAACAAGGAAAGATGATCACAAAAAAGAGGCAAAGTGAGATTAAAGTTGAAGAAAAGCAAATAAAGAAACCAGTGCATGTGAAATTAAGAGAGGAAGAAAATTACAAAATTTGTATACTAAAAAGAGAAAGAAGTTTCAAATGAGTAAAGAAAAAGACAGCAAAATCAATTGAAGGGAGTGGATAGCATATAAATAAAAAAAGAAGAGCATTTTTTAAAAAATAGGAGAGATGAGAAATTTGTGCTTGAGTAAAAAAAAAAAATGGCTGAACAAGAGAGTGAATAAAAGAGGTGAAATTGAAATACTGAAAGAAGTGAACAAGTGAAAGTAAAAAAAAATGTAAAATTTGGTGAGAACATCCAAGAGAGAGGATGGGAAGTGAAAAAGAGAAGTCATGGATGCAACAAGAGTGAATATAAAAGTAGAAATAGAGAGAAGACACAGAGAAGGAAGTTGAAAGTAATAAATTAGAAGAGAGAGATCTAAGGAGAGAGAATGAAAAATAGCAGAAAGAGAAAGAGCAAAAAATTAATGAAGAAATAAGAGAAGATATAAGAAAGACATAGAAGAGAGTGAAAAAAAAAGGGAAGAACATAGAAAAGAAGAAAAAGTGATAGACATAAAAAAAAGAGAAAAGAAGAAATGAGAAGAGGAGAGAAAATATGATTAAGAGAGGAGAAAGTTAAGAGAGAGGGATAAAAGAATATGTTAAGAAGAAAAAAAGAGAATGAAAAACAAAGGGAAATGAAAACCTTGTTTAAGAGAACTGTCAGCAAGAGAAAACAAAATTAGAACTTAATAAATATTAATTAGTAACAAATATTAATTAATAAATATTAATGAGAACTTAAATATTGCAGATTGTTTAAAATAAGCACTTCAGCTAAAATGGAAAAAGCATATATAACAATAAGGCAAAAACATTTTTCTGCAAAAAAATCTTTCAAATTAAATTAAATTCATTTCTTTCAAAATAACATTTTCAGCTCCTGTGCATGTTGTTTGGAAGGTAAACATTTGTCAAGAACCAGCTATGATTGACTCAGTGCTTCATTTCAGAACTTGCAGGCTTGGAATGGTAATGGTAATATTAGTTGCTTCCATACAAGGTTAAAATTTGACATTTATTAACTGAGCAGCCAGTACTGCTTTTGGTTGAAATTTATAAAATGTTTTTATTAAAACAATTTTTCAGTAAAATAGGTTTTTCAAGTCCATTATCACCCTTTACAGTACTGATGGGGGTTTCGTCCTAACCTTTTATTTGAAGTAATGTAGAATGTCAACACCATGATTATGCCATCATTTTTTTTATAGTTATATGTGTTATCCATTTTAGTTATTGCTGCTGTTGGTAGTCCTCAAATCATGTGGTTTCTATAATTTGGTAAAGATCTTTGTTTGAAATGCTGTAGTACCAGTCCACAATGTTCAAAGAAGAATGGTCTTTTCCATGACCATCAGTCTTTATTCATTCAAAACCATTTTTAACCATTGATCTTAGAAAGTGGTTGTATACAGCTGAAAGTTTAGATATTTCTGAATGGATTTAGCACCATGCATTGTACCCATATGAAAGTCTTGATCTGGTGAGGCTATTTAAGAACATGACTTGAGTTTTTAGGTTAATGTTTTGATTTTTTAGCAATTTGTTGTCTTGGCTGAAATTACTGCTGGCGCTCTCTATTCTATGTTCAATTTCCTTATCTCCTACACTAAATTTGTTGTAAATAATCCATACCCCAAGGCATTTGAAATGTTTAGTATTTACTAATCACTGCTTTCATTCCAATTCCAGTTCATAGATTCTGTTTGAGAAAGGTTTATTTTGAGTCCTTGAATACTTGGTAGAGGATGTTGATTTTCTGTTCAAGATGGTACAATTCAAGATGACCGATCATGAGATCCTAAACATCATTTCAAAACATCAGACCAAATATAGAAGAACAAAACCAAAGCAAACAACAGATTTTATATATATTATACCGGGTGTAACATCAAAATTGTCCAATTGTTAGATTAAGCTTTGAACTGTTGTGTCTTAGAAATGATTAAAGATATCTTACTGGAATTCTCTGAGGTTTTTATAACACTATTGGACTCAACTTTGAACAATAAGAATGTATTTAGCTCTAAGTTGAAATGATGATCCCTGTTGCTGTTGTGACCTCCTGATTTAGTTTTCCTCTCTACTGTTCCTTCTTTTTCAAACTTAATCACTGTTCACTTGATGGTTCTTGAATAGAATTTGAAGATAGAAGACAGATTATAAAAGTTTTTACCATTACTGAAGGCCTGAATAATCTTTTTTCTCTCACCATTGCTCAGTTGGGAAGACATAGTGGGGTTGACAAAAAATGATTTTAACTGGTTCTCTTTCTAGCTGAATAACTCAAAGGGTTTTTCAGTGATTCTTATAAAAATGGTGCCAAGATGGCTAAATGTTTTATCTGAAAACCTGGAAAAAAGAAATTAATTTAGTTGTTTTTAGATATTAAACATTTTGTGGGATGGACAATTATCCCATGCTGTTATATGATTTGGACAATTTTGCTGTTATACCTGGTATATGTCAATCGTAGTGTTAATTATATATAAGTTCAATCTTGAGTAGTTAGCATTCTGAGATGATGTGATTGGGTTCAATCTCACAAAACCTTGACAATGAGATTACTTCTTGATAATATCTATCTGAAGAGATGATCCCAGCATGCAGGACAGTTGGGAAATGCCTGAAAATAATACCACAGGTTGAGCCAATTGAAATTGGGTTGACAAAACTGTTTAGAAGCCATTGAGTTAGCACAAAGTCACAAGTCATTAAGATCAAGGGTTTCAGTATACTGGCCTTGTTCCAATTCGTGGTCATACCAGATTATGCACTCTCTAGAAGATATTATAATTAAGGTTCACTCGCTTGAGTAGGTGTCTACAACAGGGATTAGCTAGTCACCATAGCAGACAGGCATGTTTGGAAACAAGCAGACAGGTAGGCTGTAAGTGAATTTTAAAGTGGGAAAAATAATTATAACTGTAAGCTGGAAATAGCTTATTTCAATTTCTGTATGGAAAAATGAAGAAGTTTTTTTTTTAAATTCTTTCCATTATTAATTATATTCCAAGAATAATAATGTGATTGCATGAAATATCCAGACTGGTATCCATATTGTCATTTCTTTTTCATTCCATTTCAGCCAGTGTATTTTTTAGCTTTTCCTCGCGTATATATTGCATCAGGTAATCTTTGAATATTGTTTACTTCATTCTCAAATCCTCAAAAGAAACAATTCAGAATTTAAAGTGTCACCATCTCATGATACTATGAGGCTTGCTCCGAAAGTAATGCCTTCTGTTTTATTACATTACCCCACAGTGTCAGCAGTGGATGTTGGTGGTATGTTAGGTTCAATCTTGCAACTAATAATCTATACTTTTATTTTGCCATGTTACAAATAACAGTTTAGAAAAATAGTGTCTGACACAAAACCTGTTTTTATAAAAGTGGGTATTATTTTGTTCTCTGTATTTGTTGTTGAATCCTTGGGAAAAAAATAGGAAAATCTTGTAAAATCCATCATGAATCAGTCATACATCACCAAAAAAAAAAAAAAAAACAAACTATATTTGGTAAAAGGCCAACATGTAAATAAGCCTTTATGTTGTAATTATAGAAAAATAATGATATGTGAAGGAAATGTGAAAGAAACGAAATGTGAAGGGAATAACTGATTTTTGTGGTGTGCATTAAATACTTATTTTCCCCACTGTATTTCAGACCCTGCCCATGAACGTTTTTATCCTAGCAGTCTGATATTTCGGTCAGTTATGCATGATACACACTTAGTGAGCATGTATCTTTTAATACATGACTGACGAGGCAGATTTTTTTCCCACAGTAGGCTGCTATTTCTTTCTGCAGTAGACCAGATGCCATTCAAGGCTATGGAACTCGGTTTGTTCTGCTATTTCCCATAGCTGGGGGGAGAAGAGGAGGATTAGTACCTTTCCCAAGGGTATTAGTACATAAGGGGATGTTATGGATTTGACTGGAATTTGAAATCAGCTCTCCAATTCCTCAATCTGAGGTGCTATCCATTACTCCACTGTGCCTCCTCCGTGTCTGATACTTATAAAATCTAAAATATCCATGGGTCATAAATGTTATCAAATAATTTGTTTAGCAGAGCAGATTGAAAATCAAGTCTCCTTCCTTCTGTAACATTCTGGTAAGAAACAAGGGAGTGACCATTTGAAGATTTCTATGTTTGACAATCAGTAAGAGGTAAGAAAAATTAAACTTCTCTCATAGGTCATTCTTGCTGTTGTAAAATAAGTAATAGCTAATAAAATATATAACATATTGCTGGAGGACTCAGAAAGCAGTCATGGCTACAGCAGCTCAACATACACTCCTGGGCAATAGATAAATAAATAAAAATGGGCCAAACCCCAAATATAAAAAGTCAATGATTTAGAATACAGAATATTGCAGAAAGTTTTACTTCCTAGAATTGAAAAGTTATTTTCTGTAGTAGAATGACCCGATGCTATATTAGCAACAAGACAATGCTTTTGACCACACTGTACAGACCACCCTAAACATCAATTGCAAGACAGAATGCATGATTGTTAGCAAAAGAAACAGCCTAACATGCAAGTGAAAGATGCCTTCCAAAAGCTAAGCAAAGTATTAAGAAATAGAAAAAATATTTAGAAACAAAGAAAAGAGTATTGAACTGTTATGTAATATCAGTGTTAATATCTGGCAGTGAATGTTGTATAATCTCCTCAAAGATAATGAAGAGACTTGAAGCAATAGAAACATGGTTCTACAGAAGGATGCTGAGAATACCATGTGAGCAATGACAAAGTTTTAGAGAACTTGAATACAAGAAGGACGATTATTGCATTGCATCAGGAAGAGATAGTTGAACTTTCTAAGGTACTTCCAAAAGAGAGCTTGGAAAATTTGATACTCAGAGGATATATTGAAGGCAAGAGAGGCAGAAGTAAACAAGTAAACATATAGCCTACCTAGCAGGCTTGAGTAAATGGATGGCAGAAGAAGGTATAGGAGAGATAACAAAAGACAGAATTTATTAAGAGCTACAAAGGACAGGAAATTGTGGAGAGCCATGATCGCCTACATCCTGAATTGACATAGCACATAGAAGAAGTAAGAACCACCAAAAATTGGCTTCAAAACAAATCAGGCTGATGTTTTGGCCTGGTCAGAGTCCAGATTTGAAGTCTATAGAGAATATTTAGTCTCACATTAAGCACAAACTGGGAAGCATTTTTCAACTATTCATCAAGAGTTTGAAGTTATCAATATTGAATGAAAAAGTCATTGAGTAGCCCACAAATTTACATAGAAAGCTTAATCTTTTAAAGAAATGAAATTGTAAAGCTAATCCCATACTAAGTTACTTTATTTATTTAATTCTTGTTTTTTACTGACAAAAGATTTGCTTTTAATACCATTAAACCTTTAATAATTTGACATTTTAGACTTGAACCATTTTTGTGGAGTACAGAGTTCAAAGGAAATGGTCAAATAAGAACTAGTTCAACTATTATTACACAATGATTTATTTCAACCATATTGTGTTTTGGATACAATTGCTGTAGTAACGTTGAGCCTGGTCATAACTTAGAAGTAGTGACTACTTGGGAAAGCTGTAAGCTTGGATGTGTAGGTCATATAATAAATAATGGCTTGAAATTGCTAATCGGAGAGTTGAGTTCCGATTCCAGTTGGGTTCATTATATTCACTTAGGTGCAAATACCATTGGGAAAAGTATGAATCCTCTCTTCTTCTCCCAGCTGTGGGTTAATTAGTAAAGCTTGTATCACTAAAACCATTTATTATCTGCAGAAAATAAATAAAATAAAATCGTGTACAAAATATTTAGATTTTGTCACATGTAGAGGCTGATATGTCACTAAAGAAAAACAACTTATCTTGGTTATTATAGCTATTTCAGCTAGATTAGCCTACAGCCTTTTTCAGGTGTCTTTTGTATTCTGAAAAAATGAATATATGATAATGATAATTCATCGTTTCAAAAATTCAGAAAGAATTTAGTTTAACAATATTTAATTAACTCTTGACATTAAATCATACATCGTTATAATCCTAATATTATTTAATCATAGGTTTATTATTTTTCAAAAATGCATCATTTTTGGAAGCCTCCAATTTTTTAATATCCAAATGAGTATACTTATATTATTTATATTGTATTATCTATATTATATTATCTATATTGTCAAAAGTTAATCTAGGCTTCTTTGTGACCTCTGACCCAACACTTACTCACTTCATTTATATACTTATAAAATCCAGTTGTATATATTCCCATTAGCATTTACATAAACTTGGTACAAACCAAGTAATATTCATTTCCCTGAGACCCCAGTCTTACTCAAATACCCAGTTTCTTTTTAAATATGACTCGGAATAAATATTCATTCATAAAAATACTTAATTTTATAGAAGATTTTGGAAATGAAGGGGAAAGTATGCATA
>CAHIKZ030001446.1:652500-700000 GCA_903632075.3 Acanthosepion pharaonis | reverse complement strand
GTTGATCATTCACTGTACACATCTTTAAATAGGTTTCTTTGTCAGTTTACTAACACCATATCTATCTATCTATCTATCTATCTATCTATCTATCTATCTATCTATCTATCTCAATCTGAAGATATGTATATGTATATATATATATATATATATATATATATATAGAGAGAGAGAGAGAGAGAGAGAGAGAGAGACAGAGTCAGAGAAACAGAGAAAGGGAGAGGTAGTAAGCCAATAAAATAAAGTTGAAGTCTTGCAGAGGGAAATCTGCTCATCAGTTAAATTGAATTTATTAAAAATTAACATATATATTGAACATATATTAAAATAACATTTATTGCTTACGATTTGTTGCATAAATTTGTCTAAACATAATGTTATTTTTAATGTCAACTCATTTCAAATATCTCCTTTCATTGCATGATATAATCTAATTTGCAATTGTTTAGAGAAAATTGTGTGTTGCTATTATTTATTTATATATATATATATATATATATATATATATATATATATATATATATATTAGACACAGATTTGAATCTCACCTGGTCAATTTGTCAGGAAGGCCACTTCCTTCTGTTATTGGACTGGACTGAGGTTAATCATCATGCGGCACCTTTGGAAAGTGCCTGAAAACCATAGCACAGGTTAACCCAAACCTTGTGAGTGAAATTGGGTAGACAGAACTCTTGTGGGCCATCGATAGCTGTGCTAGCACAAAGCCACAAGTCATTGTGGCTTGAGCATGCTGGCCTTGTTCAAAGTTTTGATCATGCTAGATAACACGTTCTCTCTCAGAAACTGTAACTAAGGTCTGCTCAGCCTAATTGCAGTATAAACCACAGGTGGGCTCTGTGGGTGTTGTGTAAAACACAAATGTGCCTGAGCAAGCGTCTGCAATAAGTATTGGCTAGCTGCCCTAGTAGAAAGGTATCCTAGAATAATTATAATTAATTTAATTATATATATTTATATATATATATATATATATATATATATATATATATATATATATATATATATATATATATATATAGAGAGAGAGAGAGAGAGAGAGAGAGGTATAGGAAAACAGCACAGAAGCTATGAGTGGCCAGCTATTATTTTAATTATATATATATAGATATATAAATATATATATAGAGAGAGAGAGAGAGAGAAAGAGAGAGAGAGAGAGGTATAGGAAAACAGCGCAGAAGCTACCCCATGAGCTTGATTAAATAGATGGCAGAACAGGGTCATGGAAAGATAGCAAAAAGACAAAATTTACTAAGACCTACAATAAACAGGAAATTGTGGAGAGCCTTGATTACCAGTATCCTGAAGGGGCATGGCACATTTATATTTACTCTAATCCCCAGTTCATTTTCTGAAAGAAACTTACAAGGCTTGCTATAAATAGTTTAAATGAAATTGTCTCTCTGTCCCGCACCCTTTTCCTGTTTTTATTTCATATCTGTTTTTATAGAATCAAATTATTGTAGGAATGTTATCATATCTTTTCTCAGTAACTTTTATATCATTTTTGTTAATACCTTCTCTTTTCATGAGCTAAAGACTGCCACATGTTTCATGTCAGGTATTAATTGCTATATTTGTAAGTACTTTTGAGAATAATTTGTATATGTTTGATAGTCATGTGATAGGGCAATAGTTGCTAAGTTCTTTAGTATCTCCTTTTTATAAAGTAGTTTTCAAGTACTTTTCTTTTCCATATGCAATAAAAAGATAGTTTTGTTAATCCTTTGTGGAATTCTTCAGTTGCATCTTTCAAAATGTCTGTTATATATACCATCTTTGCCTGGTGATTTTCCAGGTTTCACATTTTGAAGCACAAACCATGTTTTATCAATTATTAACTCAGGGACATCACAAGTATCTGCCAGAGTGACTGTTGGTGGCATTATTTTCAAAGTGTACAGATTTACATAGAACTCTTTGGTGTTATTGCTAACTACTTGTCCTGACATTTGATAAATTCACTATTTCTGTCGACAAGGGTTGTCGATCAAGCATATTTCAAGTTACTTTCATTTTCCAACCAAATTCCTTTATCTTTTTCTTCATGTCTCATTTTTTTAAGTAGATGTGTTTGTTTAATTCTGACTATTTTTCCATTTTGCTGTCTTTGTAATTAAAATCATATTTCTCATGTTTTTCATCAATTCAGGTTGACTTTGAGTTATTTCCCTTTGTTTTGTTGATTATCTCGGCTGCAATTGGCTATTCATATTTTCCATATTTTCATTATTGCACAAAGCAAATCTGTTTTTGATTTTTATTTGAATTTCACTGACATTCTCTTTAATATTATTAGTTTATGATTTTTTTCTGAAATCATTTTGTTTCTTTCAATTTTAAAGTCAAATGGGACTCTAAAAATTACTATTCTGTGATAACTTCTATATTAAAATTTTTGCATCTTGCATATTTATAAATCTACCAATTGTCTGTGCATTGAATACTGCTGTCATATCTAGTCTGGTGCTCCTTCTGTATCTCCTGAGATTCTTTACAAAATTCAAGGAAGGGTCTGTAATATAATCAATCTTGACCTGGCATCTCAGCTTCAGTCACTTTCTCACCAGTGTGACATGGCTTCCCTCTACTTTTCCTACAAATATTTTCATAGTAACATATGAGCTTTTTTCTATTGTGTCTTGACTACATAAATTTAAATGTGTTACTAGATTGGCAAATAGGTTTCACAATTTTACTGTTGAACTAGCTAGATGTAACCATCTGTTCTATTCTAATAGTTTCTTTTCTCACTTGTAGAACTCCCTCCTTCCTCCTTGCTACCTATAATCTTCAAAAAATTAAATGTAATGTCAACTGCCATCTCCTGTCTCCCTGAATCCCATTCCTTTATTGTGCTTTCCCTCACTTCTCCTCACTAAAGACTTCTCATTCTCTTTCATTCTTTGTAATCCTTCCATCCTAGTGGCTTTATTTCCTTGCTTGGGAGTGAAAGGATTAAAAAAATTAACTTGTGTTATGACAGTTAATCTTTAATATTAATCACTTTGTTAGCAATAGTTAAGTCAATTTCAATTGGGCTTCTCCAAGGTCATTTACAGACATTTTGAGTCCTTCTTATTTTTTTAATCATTTCACCCCCAAGCAAGGCAATAAAGCCACTAAGACACAAGAGGTTACTGAGTGTTAGTGAATATGAGAAAAAAAAAACACTATTAAGGTAAGAACATTAAAAGAACAATAATTAGTATGACAGTAGGTAACAACATTGTATTTAAATTTTTGAAGATCAAAGTTGACTGGGAAGCAAGAAGGTGGAACAGAGTTTGACAGGCAAGAAGTTTTATAGAAGAAACTTTTAGCATACTACTAATGGTTACATGTAGCTGTGACTCTAAAAAGGTGAGATGTTGCCACTAATCTAGTACTGCGTTTAAATTCATAAATTCACGGTAACATAGAGGAAAATTCATCAGAACAACTATCATGAAAATATTTACAGAAAAGGTACAGGGAAGCTATATTATGAGGATAGGAAAACAACTGAAGGTTAGATGCTAGGTCAGGACCAATAGCATTTCAGATTCTTCTCTGAGAAGTTAATTAATATTCTCCCCCTTTCTCTTACCTATTCCCAAATTTTCTTACACTTGATTCTCTCTCTTTTCTCAATCTTTGCACTGAAGTTGTGCCACCAAATGGTGCAATTTGGCTTCTCTCTATGACATTAGTGATGTCATCATAAAACCCTTCAATTTCATCATCTGAGATCATGGGGAAGTGCTGAAAAATTCTTGTTCTGATCTACCTTGTAAAATCAATATTTTATCGACCAAATGTAAGAATACAGATTTTGGGAAGTGTGTTGGATAGAGAACTTTTCAGCACCCACTCGCACGCACACACACACACACACACACACACACATATATGTACGTATGTATGTGATGTAATGAATATGGATACACCTGGTTCCCCCTCACAGTAATATGATTGGCTGGTGTCAGCCATAAATACAGACTGATGTGGAGGTACAGGACGACGCCTATTGACGATGCCTATTGACTTCGCCTATTGCCTGCCACTACGACAAGGACCAGTCCATTGCAGTTACCTGCTAGATTGTCCTACCCGGTTACAGTAGTCAACAACCACTTTGCTACTTCGAACAAATATATCTCTTTCCAGGACATATCAGTATGTATGAATTTGAAAGCTTTTTACAGGGTTTAGCATACCGGTCTTCTTCACATGTCGAAAAGTTATGGTATTTTTGGATGGATTTTTGAACTGATTCAACCTTTCTGATCAAATCATGAAATGAAAGTAATCCTGAACAGCCATTCTTCTAGATTCTTTCATACTAATGCAAGTGTTCCCCCCAGGGCTCTATCCTTGGTCCTATTTTGTTCTTAATTTTCATTAATGACCATCCTGAAAGTGTCAGCTCTCAACTTGGTATCTATGCTGATGACACAATCATTTATTCCTGTCTCGATAGTAAGTCTGATCAGATCAATAAGGTCAAATTGGTGGCTGTTCTCAAAAATGTCCTACTGTAAGTTGTCAGTTATTAACTGAGGCAAAGGATGGCTTGTTAATTTTAACACCTCCAAAGCAAGAACATTCTCTATTAATTATCTTAAAGACCCCTTTCTGCCTCCTATCAGCATTGCTGATGCAAAATAATTCATTGCGCCTTCTTGAGCTAATATTCTAACATGATATGAAGTGGAAAAAATACATTGAATACTTTGCTATGTTTGCTGCTAAGAAAGTTGGTTCACTGTGTCATACTAGACAATTTTTCTCTCCTGAATTTATATTACATATTTATTATATTTTAATTTGTCCATGCCATGAATATTGTTGCCAAATATGGTCTGGTGCTCCTGATATATATTTAGAGATTCTTGATAAAATCCAAAGAAGAATCAGCAATATTATTGTTCTTGACCTGGCATCTCGGCTTCAGTCACTTTCCCACCAACAAAAAGTTGCTCCACTGTACCTTTTTTCCTTCAGGTTCCTAGAATTCAAATTTGCACAACTGAATCTCATTGGCTCAACCACAAAAAAAAAAAAATGAAAACTGCTTAATGCTGCAAACAACACATACCAAGATAAAGTTTGCCTGGATTTTGGTCACTGAGTTCATAATGTTTTAAGTTTAATATGTTTTATAGATTTATATTAATATGTGTATACATGAGCATACTTTATAAATACTTGTATCCAGTTGTGGCAGTGAAATTTTTTAGGAAAAATTTTTCTTTTCGTTTACTCCCAAATTTTTTTACGATGAATTTAGGAGCCGATTTCTTTTATTTATATTTCTAAAATTTTGTTGATGGATATAGACCAACAAACAAGTAAATAAAAAAGTTGTGTGAACTTGCATATGCCTTGAATCCCATTACTGATTTCCACCTCTTATTTTAAAAAAAAAATATGAACTTTTCCAAAATATGATATAAATAGAACAAATTTCTCAGTCTACATTGAAAAAAAAATGTAAGTAAAAAACACGTCTACAGTTTGAACTTATGACTAGTATAAAGTAGAATACCAAAACAGTACTTTTCTTTGATTCTGTATATCACTTCAAAGATAGAAGAGAAAAATTGTAATGATGATGAGATTATATTTTTCTTTCTTACTGGAAGCAGATGTAATATGAATTACTACAGGAGAAGAAAAAAAAAAGAAAAGGTTTCAACAGTTTGAGCAGCTCAAGACTACAAATGATATTGGAGCACTAGAACAATATTGTTCTTTTAACTCAATATATCACTCCAAAAAATAAAACAAATTCCAATGTTGTTTGCAGTATCGAGGACAGTGGCTGTATATTTTGTTTTCTAAAAGTACTAATGGCATCCAACTCTTTGTCTCAATCATGTGAGGCATGGGAAAAGAAGACTATTTTACTTTTTTAAACCATGTTAGTCTTGCTTAGGTTATTTATTTATCAACATTTCTGAGTCTAATGTAAAAATAAAACTATATTTACTAGGACAACAGTTATCTTAAAAGACAGACTCTGCTCCAGGTAGAAAAATCTCTCTTGCAGATTATGTGTTTATTCTTAGCTTGTTATATAATTTTTATTGTTCATATATAATAGGAGTAGACAGGTTCACCTATCATCCAGTTCACACGTCTTTCCAGTTTTTTTGAACAGGACTAAAGATTTATCCCTTGTTTTCTGTTTAAGATTTGGTGTCTAGTTCCTTCTGAAATCTTCTCATTCTCTTTCACTCCATGTAGCCCCTTGTTTTTTAGTGGCATTATAGCCTTGCATTGGTGAAGAGATTAAACATATATATATATATATATATATATATATTACTTTTATTTTCATACCTATACTATAACTCTGGCAGCATAAAAAAACCCAAATGATAGAATTTGTAAATAAAAATATATTACACAAACAGATATCTGTGAAAAAATTCAATCAAAAAAGAAAAGACTAAAAATGTCTGTACTGTTTGCAAATAATCAACAAGCACTGCAATGTCTAGCCCCCACCCGACCCAAAAAAAAAAAATCACCAACAGAGTAACCTAAGTTGAAACGTAAAAATGCTCAATACATTAAGTAGAGCAAACTATAATAACTAAAGAGCCAGGACCTATCTACTGAGATTTCACCTATAATATCATCAGGCTAATTCTGTCAGATCTGATATATATATATATATATATATATATATATATATATATATATATATATATATATATATATATAGATATATGCTTTTATATAAAAAAAGACTGTATTAGGGAAATTGTATGATGAGGGATGAAATGAACAACAAATAAACTTTTTCCACTTAGTCATGCAATTTATTCCACACACACACACACACACACACACACACACACACACACACACACATATATATATATATATATATATATATATATATAAGCATATAATAAGCTATATTTAGCCAGAATGTATTCATATAAACAAGTCTGGTTATGAAGAACTGACAATGTTAGTCTGTTTGATTTTTTATTGCATTCTCCAATTTTCAAATCAGGTGTGGAGTATTGTGCTTGCATATTGGTTCTTGAAAATGACTGAGATGGTTGAAATTACTTGAGCATATGTATATAATGTGTACATATATGTATACGCATATCTTTTTTCTCTCTCTCTCTCTCTTTCTATATATATATATATATATATATATATATATATATATATACACACACACATATATATATATATATATATATATATATATATATATTCTCTGCAAACCTACATATAACTGTAGAATATGTTTATATGCTATATATATATATATATATATATATATATATATATGTGTGTGTGTATGTATATACAAATATAGATATATAGAGAAAGAGAAAGAGAAAGAATAAGATAGATATGCAGAGAGATAAACATCACTTCTTAAAGGGGAGGCTCTGCCGTAGATAAAAAATCTCTCTTGCTGTTCTCTCTATGTTGATATCTATTTTTCTAAGTCTGATCATATCTATCTAAGTTTATTGATATCAATCTAAGTCTGTTGATATTTATTTATCTAGCTACCTAAATAGCTATCTAAATCAGTTCATATCTATCTAATAAGTTGGTTCATATCTATCAATTTAAGTTTTTTCATATGTATCAATCCGTCAATCTATCTCAATTGGTTCATATCTATCAAACTATCTATCCATTTCTCTAAGCCATTTCATATCTATCTATCTATCTATCTATCTATCTATCTATCTATCTATGTATCTATCTCTGTTCATATGAAGCTATATCTGTTCATCTATCTATCTATCTATCTATCTATCTATCTATCTATCTATCTATCTATCTATCTAGTTCTGTTCATATCTATATATCTATCTATATAGGTCTGTTCATATCTACTATCCATCTAAGTTCATATCTATCTAATTTTGTTCATATCTATCAGTCTACCTATCTAAGTCTGCTTACATCTATTTATCTATCTATAAAGGTATACAAAATTTATATATGTCCTTATGTATATATATATATATTTATATATATACACACACACATGCATGTACACACACACACATATATATTTTAAGTAAATGCTCTGTTTATAATAATATATTAGTATATATAAAAAAATGTATAAACATAAAAATGTCTTAAAATAATTGTCGGACTTTGTACATTTCATAATGGGTGACGTCATTTGTTTACATTTGATACACCATGAGCAGATATGAATTTATGTGAGAGATTCATAGAAGATTGAAGTTCAAATACTGTAAATTCGACCTTGCTAACTGAACGCTCCTCTGTGGCCAAATCAGTTAAGGGCACATCAAGCTAAATGACAGTTCCATATAGGATACATGCTCGAATCCTGTTGGAGGACGAATATTTTCTGTGAAAATTTTTCTGACATTCAGGCCGGTAAATGTTGTTTAATACTGTTTATTATAAACAGAGCATTTACTTAAATAATTGTATCTATACAAAGAATGTATAAACATAAAAATGTCTTAAAATAATTGTCGAACTTTGTCCATTTCATAATGTGTGACATATATATATATATATAGAGAGAGAGAGAGTGTGCGCAGATACAAAAATGAATGTAACTTTTCTATATGTATACATGGATATCTACATATATGCTGTAAATAGATAGATATATAGATATGCTGTAAATATATAACCATCTTATAATAAGAGCCTATATATGTGAGCATGAGTGCATGTATGTGTGTGCATTTTTCTATAGGTATGTGAATTTCCTAGGACATTTATATTGTATGTAGAACTGATACATTTTGGGGGTATTATAGCTAAAAGTGAAGGAAAGAAAGAAAACTTATCTTTTACAGATGAAGACCTTTGTTCATCCCTTTGAAGTAGTTAAAGTGAATTTTTACAGCACATTTGACCTTAACACAAAATCCTCTACCATGTGTGCTATGTAAAATGACTTTGTATAAAAATAAAAATTGATACAGCTTACTGTAGTAAAAGAGTGTGTGCACAGACACTCATATACATAGACACATTTGTACACAGCATGCACAGTCTTACAATGTATTTTTATGCATATTCATATATATCTATTTCTCTCTCTTTCTCTCTCTCTCTCTATCTCTCTTTCTCTCTCTCTCTCTCTCTATATATATATATATATATATATATTCATGAATTATTCACACAAAAACAAAAGCAAAGGTTAATGATTTAATTGGCGAGAAATCCATCATCGCAAACAATTCAAATAATATACAAAAACCTCCGAATCCGTTATGAATGAATTGATCCTTGTTTCCATAAATTTCTGCCGTATTAGTTCTTATTTTTACTACAAGCTTTCGTCTGTTCCTACAGATATCTTCAGGTATAGAATAGATGTTGTTCTTGTTTTCCCTCTTAGTAATAAGAGGACAATGAAAATATATGTATTGTTGTATCCGAAAATGCTATTGAAAATGAGTTATTGATTTTGGAGCGTGCAGTAGCAACGCTGAGTTTGATTTTAAATTTTTTTAAAAATTGTGCGTTCGTATAAATATGGTGATGAACGAATTTTTTTTACTGGTAAATTTTCTGTCAAAGTGGCATGAACTATATTGTTCAATAATTACAGTAATGTCGCACTTATTATCCAAAAGTCGCACTTGGATCAGTTATTTAAATTACGATAAACATGCAATCAATTTACAAATTCATGAATTACTCACACAAAAACAAAAGCAAAGGTTAATGATTTAATTGGCGAGAAATCCATCATCGCAAACAATTCAAATAATATACAAAAACCTCCGAATCCGTTATGAATGAATTGATCCTTGTTTCCATAAATTTCTGCCGTATTATATATATATATATATATATATATATATATATTTATATATATTTACTGTGTCACTTTTTTGTGATGTCTACAAACACTCATTGTCACTTTCGTAATGCTCGTTGTAGTAGAGACTTTGTAATTGCAAATACAACTATAGTACGCTGTTGAACAATACTTGTGTCAACCGCCTTCAAATAGGACTCATGCTAATAGTACTTGCTTGATAATACTTGCTCAAAGAGTAATCCATATAGTGATCTGAACAGAAAAATAGTATAGTGTAGAGAATAGAAAACCATATAGCAATAGAGGATAGAGTAGAAATAATGATCCATATAATAACAGAATAAAAATGCAATCATTAGTCATCATGCAATTTCCTATCAATGCATTTCTTCTATGGTCATGTGGTCTACTTAATTCAATAATGGGATCACCTGTGTTTACTCACTGCTGATCTATGTTCAAACTCAAGTGTTGGCAGCAAAACTTTATTCCTATATAACACACTTAAAAGTTTGTGAACACCTCTAGACCTCGCCAGTGTTATTTTGAAAAAAATTAAAAAGGAGCCTATTGAATGTGCAATTACACAATATATTTTAATTATTTATTTAAAAAAAGCGATTTATTTCATCAAAACTAAAAATTTAACATATGCAAAACTATCTAAACCTTTTCAATCACTAACTTGTGATTGGCTGTTTTGTAGGGATTATAACGTTTTGTAAGGATTATAACGTCTTTTGTAAATACTGACCAGTCTGTCACATTTGCTGTGGGGGATTTTGATCCACTCCTCCTTGCAAATTGAGAGAGGTTGGAAGGACATTCTTTTAATCATTCTTCTCGAAGCAAAGCAATGAAGCCACTAAAACACAAAGGGTTATGAAGCAAGAAAAAAATAAGAAAAAGAAAAACACATTTAAGAAGAGGAATTAAGAAGATAGATAATGATTCCATTTAAAGTTTTGTAGTTCAAAGCAAGATGCTGAAAAAGAGTCCCACAGTTGAGAAGTGCATAGAAATTACAGTTATATTTAGCCATTTCAACTGTTAAATGATGAAACCTTGCTGTTAATGTAGTACTTTACTTAAATTTGTAAAGTCTAGGTACCAAAGAGCACAGTTCATCAGAACAATTACTATGAATATCTATACTTATTGAACACAAATCTATGCAAACAATACTTACATATATACATACATATATATATATATATATATATATATATATATATATATATATATATATATAATGAATGTACATAATACTCTATGCTGACAGGGTATAATATATATTTATTAATATATACTTAATAGTTCTTTTATTTAGCACTGAGTACTGTTTTTTACATATATATATATATATATATATATATATATATTTATATATATATATATATTCATTTTATCCATTTGAACATTTATATGTATATTTATTCATATTTATCCATTTGTATATTTATTCATATCCATTTGAATATATATATATATATATATATATATATAACACATCTTTTTTTGGCTGCAGCCTCATTCCCAATAACCATAAGCATTACACATAACATAACTGTGGACTATTTCAAACTTTCAGCTTTCCAAAGAATATTATGATGTAGAACAAGGAATTCTTTCTACCACAGAGGATCTTGAAAATGACTGCGATGCTCAAATGTCAGTCAGTTATGTGCCATGTGTGATATATGCATAGGTAATCATGTATCTTTTACATGACTGATGAGGCAGATATTTTTCCTGTAGCAGGTTGCCATTACTTTCTTCAGTAGACCAGTTGCCATCCAAGGCTAGAGATCCCAGTCTGTCCTGCTATTTACCCATAGCTGAGGGGAGTAGAAGAGAATTCATACCTTTCTCAAGGGTAATAGCATATAAGTGAATGTAATGGATTTGACTGGAATTTGAACTCGGTTCTCCAATTCCTCAATTAGAATCACTATCCATGTACATGAACAAAACAAGAATGCAAGCATGAACTTTGGATAGTTTACCAACTATTTTGCTCACAATACAAAACACATAAAAAAATGTTTTTAGTAGGTATGCATATTTGTGTTTCTATCCTTGTTTTTTTTTTATTTTTTATGTTTCATATTTTATTTATGTGTATAAATATATATATATTTATACATAGAAATACATTCATATATATAAATACATATAATTACATATATACATTTGAGCATCTCAGTCATTTTTAATTCTTTAATTTGTCCTTTCCTTTCTTTTCTTTCACTCCCTCTCTCTCTCTATCTCCCCCTCTCAACTCCCATTCTCTCTCTCTTTCTTTCTTCCCTAAATTTAAAAAAAAATTGAAATTGAAATTTTTCTTTTTCTTTCTTCCTTTTTTATTATAAAAATTTTTCCTTTTCCTTTTACTTTGTTTTTTTTTCCTCTCCCTTTTCCTTTTGTCCAGACAAATTGATTTAATTTCTAAAAAACCTTTGGTCTGAAGAGATGATTATTTAAATATATTCATGAAATAAATTATAACCAAAATGGATTTTTAAGAATTGTTTTTACTTATTATTATTATTATATTGTTTTGTTATTTACATTGAGTTCTCTTTGGATTAATGTCCTCCTTGGAATTATTCCTACCAATTACCAATTGGTATTATATATATATATATATATATATATATATATATATATATATATATATATCGAAGGGAAATGACCTGCAACCTGTAGCTGACTGGGGCAGGAAATGGCTTGTAAATTTTAATACCTTCAAACTAAACTGATCTCTTTTAACCACCATAGAGAAACCTCTCTTAGCCGGGTTGATGCTCAACTTCATGAGAGTGTCTCACTTTGCCTTCTTGGTCTCATGTTTTCCAGTGACCTGAGGTGGAACAACTATATTGAATCAATAACTGATTCTACCCCAAGGAAAGTTGTTTCTCTGTGTCATGCCAGAAGGTTTTTCTCATTTGAGTCCATATTTTACATCTACAAATCTACCAATCGTCCATGAATTGAATACTGTTGCCATATATGGCCTGGTGATGCCATGGTTCATCTCGAGTCTCTCAATAAAATCCAAAGACGGATATGCAATGTAATTGGTCCTGACTTGGTATCCTGACTGCAGTCACTTTCTCACAGACGTGATGTGGCTTCCCTCTGTCTTTTCTACAAATATTTTCATGGTAACTGCTTTGAGAAGCTATTTTCACTGGTGCCCCGACTGCATGAATTTAAGCATGCTACTAGGTTGGCATCTTGGTCCTACCCTTTTGCTGTCAAAACAGTTAAATGTAACCACCTCTTCTACTCCAACAGCTTTTTCTCCCACACTTCCAAACAGGAGGATTCCCTTCCTCTTATTTGATTCCTTGAAAACTATAACCTTCAAAATTTTAAATGCAACATCAATTGTCATCTTCTTATGCTTTGATCTCCTGTTCTTCTTTTTATCCTTTCCTCAATCCCCACTGTACCCAGTCTTTTCTCTTACTTTCACTCTCTGTAACCCCCTTGGGCACTAGTGGCATTCCTACCTTGCTTGGGGTGAAATGAAATATATATATATATATATATATATATATATATATATATATGTAAATGTCTTAAAAATCTTATATCTATATAACAGCACAAGAAGTCATTCTAAAATAAATTCTTATATTTGATCAGATTTTAGGAAATGAGTTAAGCCAATAAATTTTCAGTAACTCCTTCATTATTATATTTGAGAGTAGCTTGTTCTCTCTCTTTTTTTTATTTCATTCACTCACTAGCTCTCTCTCTCTCTCTCTCTATCTATCTATCTATCTGTGTCTATACAAGAAAAAAGAGAAATACTTGCTATATCAATATTCATGCATATATATATATATATATATATATATATATATATATATATATATATATATATATAAACATATATATATTTACACACACAAACATGTAAATATTATCAGTAAATATAATCTTATATATGTGTGTATGTGTGTGTGTGTTTATACAAGAAAATTCTTAAATATTACTATATCAATATTCCAGCATATATACATATATATATGTGTGTGTGTGTGTGTGTGTATTTCAATGATGCTTATCTGGGTGGATTCAGCTATCAGTTATAATAACAATAAATAACGCTTTTAGAACAGGTTGTTTCACATGGTAAATATCCTGACATTACTGACACAAATAGACAAGAAGAAAAAAAAAGAAAATGCACAGTGAATATTTTATCCTCATTATAAGAGCATAAATTCTGACCTCACACCAAACTTAGGAGAGAAGATTGATGATCAGTAAAAACAATGGCTATTTACTCTACCCACAACGCACAAAGGGGTTATTTGCAGACACTTGAGCAAAGCTGATCAAAGTGAGAACAATCCAGATTTTCAGTCAAAAATGATATATGTACAGGGTGCGATGAGTAAATTGTCGCCATTTTATATTTTTAAGTTTATATACATATACAGGGTGCGATGGGTAAATTGTCGCCATTTTATATTTTTAATTTTGTGCATGAACGTTGTTTGGTTTTGATTTTCTTGACTGCACAGTATAGTAGGGTCAATTGGGCACCATCTGTGAGAAAAAGTGCACCATGATGCAATTCATCTTGCCAGAAATTTGGAAATGTCATGCTGTACTGCATAGCATTCACCCTGGAAGCTCTAATATGAACATATCAGAATGTTTGGGTGTAATTTGAGGACAGTGCAGAGTATTCAGAGATTACAAAGGTAGAGCAGCTTGGAAAACTCACTCTGATCATTCTGATGAGAAAAGAACTCACAAATTTGTTGGTAAGTGCCTCAGACTCAACACTGAGGCCTATATCGAGTGCCTTGAGGAGGTAGTGCTTATCTTGGTTAAGAAGGTTTGCTGCTGGAAGAACCTATGACTGGCAACAGGACTCTGCACCATGCTACACAAGCAGGAGAACTGAGTCAGGGCTGTCAGAAAATTCCTGCAACCATATCCCTCCTTACATCGGGCCACCAAACTCTCCAGACTGCAATGCACTTGATTATTATGTGTGGGGTGCATTTGAGAAAACTTGTTGTAACACCAAAGATGAACCTGAAAGCAACATTCACCAATTTAAACAAGGAGACTGTCCAGAAGAATTGCAGGAGATTCCAAAATCATTTTGAGGCCGTGGTTGAAGTCAATGTCAATTTTATTGAATAATTTCACTCTTTAATATTTCAATTATGCTAAAACATTAGAGATATCAGTGTTATTTTAATTTTTTTGTAATTTAGACAACAATTTATCCATCTCATGCTGAAAATATATACATATATCTATTTATCTATCTATCTATCTATCTATCTATCTATCTATCTATCTATATATATATATATATATATATATATATGTGTGTGTGTGTGTGTGTGTGTGTGTATGAGATAAAAATATGTTTCAAGGCATGCTATGTTTATAAATGTGATGAGTGAATGAGGTCATCCCCAAGCAGTAACAGTCTCTTTCCTGCTAGAATGCAATCTTCTGGCCATGTGCATTGTGTTTTGGACCGGCTATTTAGATACATACACACAAACACACACATATATATACACAGATTTTATATATTTCTTATATATAGATTTTTACCTTATTAGCTATTATAATTCTCTAACTCGTCAAATGTATAACTAAACTTATTTCTATTTTTCCCTTTTTACACCATATTAATTATATCTTATAATATTTTTTATTCTTTAATAAAACCAATTTTTTTTGTTAATTTTAATTTTTTCAAAATATAATCATACTTAATTTTAATATAAATTATCTAAATATAACATTTTTAATTTGCTAAATATATCTTAATTTTAAGTATATTTTTATCTTTGGGAGAGTATTTTTAAGTAGGAACATGTATTTTTAAACTTAACCTTATCCATAAAATTAAAAAAAAAACCTTTTTGTTCCTCTTTTAGTTTCAAATTAACACTTCATTCTTCAAATAGCCCTAATTTAATGTCATAAGGTTAATATCTGGGTTTAATTTTATGAAATATCTTCCCTTTAACACCAATATCTCCACCTGCCGACCACTATCTCATGCCTTTCGTCTGACTGAAACATTGAAATAGATAAATTCTGTATTCATTTTTCAACAGCTGTCAGTTAAATTTCTAAAACCGACACAAATTCAGTCTATATATCTGGGTTGAATAAGACTGACAAAGTTTTTGTTAGTTGAAATAGGTCTATTATATATATATATATATATATATATATATATATATATATATATATAGGTATAATTTTTGCTATAAATTAAAATATATCAGTAAACAACAATATGAATAAATTTACCTTGGCTATGTCGCCAGGTGTATATTTATTAATGTTTTTAAATTAATAAATTTAAAAAAAAATAATGACATTTTGAGTTTTGTTTATAAATACATGTTGTAAAATAAAATCCTTACATTTGCCTTGATAATGTTCACAGGAGGAAAATATGTATTGATTGAGTCTTTTTTGTAATACCAACGAATACTCATTGTTAGTTTCATAATGCTCATTGTAGTAGAGACTTTGTAATTTCAGATACAACTATAGTATGCCATTGAATAATGCTGGTGTCAGACACCTTTGAATAGCACTCACAGTAATAGTACTTGCTTAATAATACTCACTTGAATAGTAATCTGTGTAGTGAAATAATATGGAGAAGAGAATAGCGGTCTGTATAATATAGAGGATAGAGGAGAAATAGCAATCCGAATAGTAATAGAGGATAGAATAGAAATAGTGATCATTTGCTGTCAGTTACTTCCTACATATATCCGTTTACTCTATAGTCACATGGTCTACGTAATTCAATAATGGGATCACCTGTGTTTTCTCACTGGTGATCTATGTTCAAGCTCAAGTGTCGGCAGTGACATTTTATTCATATATAACAGTTTTCCTTTAGTCTTTATTCTTATATATATATATATCTGTGTGTGTGTGTGTGTGTGTATGTAATATATGTGTTATATATATATTTCTATATATGCAATATATGTCATATATATATATATATATGTCATATATATATGTGTCATATATATATATATATATATATATATTTATATATATATATATATATATTCATACATGTTTCATTAAATAATATAGACAAGTGTTGTCTATTTATTTTTTTGTAAATTCTTTTCATAATGTCTGATAAGCTTAATAACATTATCATTAAAACAAGAAAGAAAATCACAATATTGATACATATTTTTTAATCCAATCTAAGCTTTCAGCTTACATAAGCCATTATCAAAGATGACAATTACTGTACAATATATTAAGCAATACATGGACAAGAATATGATGATAGTCTGTTTCTGTTTACATGGATGATTTCCAAGCAACAATAAACATGTGCATATAATATATATATATATATATATATATATATATATAATTTTAAACACATATATATTTATATAGATGCATGTGTATGTATATATATATATATATATATATATATATATTGAATATATATTCTATATATATATATACATATATATAGAATATATATATATATATAGAATATATATATATATATATATATATATATATATATATATATATATATATATATATATATATATATATATTAATACGCAACAATGATAGATTAGATTTTAAAGTTTACTGAAAACCCACAAGAAAAAAAAAAATTTCTATTCCCATCATAACATGTGGACTAATCATAGGATTTTACCTCAGTGCCCTGAATATCTAAATGATGAAGAGGAATATACTGAGAAAACATTAAACTCCATTTCATCTTCAACATTAAAAACAACCTCACAAAATCCATTTAGCTAAAAAACAGATACCCACAAAAATTACACAAAATTCATAAACTTGACATCCAGCACCCTTTTGACTAAACTTACAAATGAATTAGCCATCCCTAACACCAAGATCATTACCACCACCTCCAAGAAAATCTGGGATATAACCAAGAAGAAAAACAAACCAAACACCATTTCAAATGCCGGAAATGTCTACAGTGCAAAAGCATTTATGTGGGGGAGACATCATGTGATCTAAAAAACTGGATCTGGAGACTAGCATCTTACATCAAAATGCTGTGGAGAAAATATTATGAAAACATATTTATAGCATTACTACCAACTATAAACACTCATTTAAAACATTACATCCCATCACCATCTTTCTACAGCTCCACTAACTTATGTCTATCTAATACATAAAATAATGAAAATTTACAAATCCTTTTCAAAATATATGCATGAGAAATGCTTTAATGATAAATCCAAACCAAAATATGATTATTACAATATCTTGATGTAGCTCACCAATCCACATAGAGGTGACAACAACAGACATTAGATTAAAATTAGCTCGGTAGATAAATAAACATTTAATATGTATATATCAAAAATTACTTTCTTTTATAATTGTTTTCATATATAATAAAAGCGAGGTAAGAGGATTTTAACCTTTTTAGTCTAATGTTCAGAAAGTTTGAACATAAATACTGTATTGGTTATTTTAGAAGTACAGTGCAGTTACATGGGTAAATTTCATTGCAGATGAGAAGAATTTATGCTTGACTTTAGAAGAATTTGTAGGATTTTCATGATTGTTACAGACCCTCTTGCATTGGTTGCAGCATACATATCAATATCTTTCAAATCAGCACATTCTCTCTCTCTGCATATATATGTGCGTATGTGTGTGTGTATGTGTGCACACGTGTATGTGTGTGTCTATGTATGTATATATATATAATTGCTATAAATATTGTATTTAGTGGGTATATGTGTTTGAGTAGACATCTGTTACTTTTTAAACACCAAAATTAATGTCTACTGGCTTAGCGATTGATCTGTATCCCCTGAAACAAATAATAGTTATTTTAAAGTTATTTTTGCATGATATATAGACTTTGATTCAGGAGGTATATTTTCTTTATTAGGAAACATTAACAGTAAACATTAATTTCACAGTTAAAAGAAAAAAATCAAAAGAATAGGGATGTCTATTCAAATATAAGTATCCACTAAACTTTAATCATTTATTGTTTTTATATATATTTCCATGGGTAAATGTCTTTGTGTGTCTCCACTGTGCATATAATTATGCATACATTATTAAAAACAAAATTTAATCTCTAAAGAAAAGTATAAAATCACCTTCCATAAAAATGAGAAAATGAGAAAAATATCCCATGATAAAAATTGTGAATGTTTTGACAATACAAGTAGTTGTTTAGAACTGTTATCTTAATTGAATTCTAAATTTTGAAAGCTAAGGATATATATATATATATATATATATATATATATATATATATATATATATATATATATATATATATATAATTTAGAACAATATGTATATATGTATATATCATTTAGAACAATACATGCATATATATATATATATAATTTAGAACTGTTATCTTATTTGAATTTTGAAAGATAAGGATATATATATGTATATAATATATATATATATGTATATATATATATATACATATCATTTAGAACAATACATGTATATATACATATTTATATATATATTATTTAGAACTGTTATTTAGAACATATATATATATATATAGTTTTATGGGTTTTTACAGTGAGAGTCACTCTTTATAAAGCTCAGGATCCATTGAGGTAGAGGGTATTGTTAGGAGGCCATTTGCATGTATAGGTGGGGGTAGATAGCAATTAACCTTAGCCATGAACATATATATCTAATGATATGGGTAACATCCTGTTGGGAGTCAATTCCACAGGGCAGTGGTTTGTGGGAAGAAGCTGTTCAACTCATTGATGGAATATGGAAGGAATGTGTGCAGCTTGCTACTATGTCAGTGGCATGGCATGGTCTTGCTTTGAAGGTTTGCCTTGGTGGGACCTGGGAATGGGAGTAGTAGTAAACCAGTGAAAGGCTTGTCACATCCCACCTGTGGGAGAGGGGTTGAAGGGTGGAGAACAATTTGTTACCCACAAGGGCTCGAAGACTTTTTTGAACTCTATCAATGCTGGAGAGTGAGGTCTTGGAATCTCTCACCCAGATATGACAACAGTACTCCATTTTGGCCTGAACTGGCTCTTATAAAGGTAGAGGATAGCAGGAGGAGTCAGTTACTTACTGCAGTGGTACAGGTAGCCAACCATTTTACCTGCAACCTTAGCAAGAGATCATATGTATGAGTGTCACCTGAGGTAGGGTTTGAGTTTGAGGTCCAACTGTCTTTCAAGGAACGGTGCTTCACTGAAGGACTCTGTTCATCTTGATTGGTGGTAGTTCAGGGTCAGATTGGCAATGATGGAATATCTTCATGACATTGAATGTAAGTAGCCAGAATTTATCCCATTCGATAGTTTGTTCAAGATTGGAAAAGAGATCAGTCACCAATCTCAGGCTATTGAGATTTTTAGAGGTCTACCCATATATAGTTGTATTGTCAACATAGATGTTTACAAATAATTTGAGTATATTCTTAGGCAGATCATTTATATAGCTCAAAAAGAGGGTTGATCCAAGGAGTGATACCTGTGAGATACCTGCAGTTACCACTAGGGCACCAGAAGACTGGCTATTAATAACTACCTTTTAGGAAGGATTTTATGATCGCAAAGACCTTTCCAGTGATTCCATAACTGGAGAGCTTCTGTAGTAAGCCTTTGTGCCACACCTTTTCAAAGGCCTTTGAGATATCTAGTTCTGTGGTCATCAAGGTGTGTTTGTCCTCAAGCACCTTGCTGATTCTGTGAGTGATGGTAGTTAAGATATCAGCAATGGATCAGGCCAACCAAAATCCATACTACTCGTTTCTGAAGAGGTTGTTCTTTTCTAGGTTCTCAATGACCTTCTTATTGAACATGGCATCAAAGACCTTGCTGATGATACTGAAGAGACTGATGGGTCTGTACTGTGAAGGGAAAGATCGTACACCTGCATTCTTGAAAACTGGGGAAAAACTTGACAATTTTCACATATTGCTGGGCTTTGATGTAATACGAAATGGTAAGCAGCTTTGCTGGTATAGGCCCTTATGTGTGTTCAGGGTTAAATACCACTTGCATGGTTCTTCCATTTCCATTTGAAGGTATGCCTGCAACAAGTGTTTGTAAACTGCTTACCACCTGCCAATTTTGTGAATACGTCTTCAATTTTTGGCAAGGGGTAGTGGTCTCAGACATGGGTTCCCAGTGGCTTTATAAGTCTCCACAAATCCGAACTGCCTCTGACCTTTCTACTACTGGCACAACTGGTGAAGCCCACTTACTTGTTATTTTTGTCAGGATTCCTCTTTTTTGCCAATTGGTCTAACCCTACTTCTACGAGGTGCAATGCATATGCTATTGACTTGGCCTTTATGATTACTAGTTTGACATTGTCTTTCAGAGTTAGCTTAGATTTGATTCCTTTTATGGTCTTTAGTTCCTTAGTAAAAACTTCACTATACTAGGAGATGTTGTAGCTTGACTTGCATTGTCTCCTTTAGTGGTGTCGACTCTATCACCTGTATCCGTTTAGTGGTGTTGACTTTATCAGCTGGATCCCTTACCAGTATAGTGGAACTACTCTGAATTGCTGGATCCTCTGAATCCACAGCATACAAGTCCAAGTTGTCCACTTTTGTCTCCTGATATTTTACCAAAACTCAAATTTTATCCCTTGGGTATAGCTGTTATCCACTATAAGTGAAGATTAAGATGCCTGTTTCCCTGAGTGGTAAATGAGAGAAATTTTTCTGATAAATCTTCAGCAGCACTGCCGACCTTTTGTCCAATTCCATTTTCAAGCATCAGCCAGCAATGGTAGATGTAATTGATATTACCCTCCCGTCAGTTTTTCTCATGCAGTCGACTAGAAAATCCTCTTCATTTCCACTACCTTGTTTGGACATGCTACACTCTGACTCTCTTTATACAGATGTTTGTTTTTATGAGCATTTAAGGGATTACTTGTCTTCTTCCTACATTTTTTCTCCAAGTGATCTTTTGTTTTAGACAAAATCTGTTTGTGGCTTCCTTAAATTGACATATTGTTGGTTGTTGCGGTCCTCCACAACGGTAACAGTGAGTGTCAGTGGCTGTTTCTTTGGGTGGCTTACCCACATGCTTCTTTGCCTTGAGTTGATAGAGATCTTGTGGCATTTATCTTAACACACAAGTATCTCTTTCTGCCATTTCCATGGCCACAGCTATTTAAACAGCCTTAGCATATGTTAAATTATTCTCCTTTTAGAACATCTTCTGATTTTAATCCATGTACCATGCTGTCTGTGAGCGTATCATTGAGATAGCTTCTTCAGCTCTGACATGTATTAGTTTACACTCTCATTTTCCTACTGGGTTTGCTTATGAAACCAAAATCTCTCAGCAATAATGATAGCTTTTGGTGAAATCTAGTTTTGTAGAAGTTGAACAAGCTCATTGAATGACTTCATCTTTGGTTTCTCTAGTTCTAATAAACTCCTCAACAGCCCATACATTTTTCCTCTAATAAGATTTAGTAGAGCTGATTCATGTCATCTATTCCATTCATTTCCAAATACTGTTCCAGCCTTTCAATGTAGGGTTGAAAGTCTTGTACAGTTTCATCATAGGTTTCCATATTTTTTATGCATCAAGTCATTTTTTTTTTTCATACCATGTGCTTCATGAATGAACTATTCCATTTGTGCAATTGTTCTCCATGTGTGAAATTCATAATCCTCATCACTAGTTGTTGTTTTTGTCCCCGTAGACAGCTCCTATAAGACATGCTGGGAGAACATATGGACCTACCAGACAGTCACTTACAATTCCAGCCCACACCTTAATCGTAAGCTGTTGCTAGTATCTTGCCTGTCTTGTAGCATGGGGATTCCAATCTGCTCACAAATTTTGGTTGTTTACATTTTTTTCAATCTCTTCCAAAAGTTGCCTCATCCATAAACAAGACTGAAGAGACAAACAATGAATCGGCAGTTTGTGCAATAAACCATTGGCAAAAGTTCACCTGTGGTGAGTGATCATAGGGCAAAAAATGTTGCAAATGATACAGATAAATGAGGTACTCTTGAAGTACCCTCCACTCTATACTATGAGCTGTATGACATTTTACAGCCACTTGATGTGTGCTGATACCTTGATTGTTTCTGACTGCCTGTAGAATGTGTTCTTTATGGTCAGACATACAAGCAGATTTCGGTCTTCCATGGTCCATAGTTTATGGTGTCATGGACCCTGTCTCAGCAATGCAATGATAAACAGCAGCAAAGGTTGGCTGATTTGACTACCTTCCTTAGTCTGGAAATCCAATCTGGTACAGCCATGCAGCCTCATGTCCATTACCATTTGCAAAAATCATATCTGCTTGCTCACAATTTGAATATCCTGCCATTGTTAAACAAACACTTCTTAGTTAACTCACTTATATGCCCATTAAATGTTGAAGACAGACTAGCCACAAATATACACGAATGACAAATGTAACCTAGTCTGCATGGCAGCACAGTGCCATCTACCATAAACTTACTTTAAATTTAATAACACAAAAAAGAAGGATTTGTGAACATATGTTTATATGGACTTTTGTCCTTGTTTTGGTGTGAGAAACCTGTCCCCAAACATTGTAAAAGCATTTTTGATACACCCGGTATATAGTATATCAGTTTTTATTATGCAAGTCAATTTTTCCAATAAAAGTTCCAATAAGCAACCAAGAGTCATAAATTTTTTTAGGATGTATTCATAGTTATATGAGCAAAATTTCATGTGAGTTTCAGTTTATAATATATAACTTTATTAAGAAATATTCATATTAACTTGTTTTGGGAATATCAGATTGATAAATTTTTATATATGTGCAAATTCTAAATATATAGACATATAAACATATATTTGATTAATACAATATCCTATATACTTGAATAAAATATAATAAATTATTATACTATGTTAATGTGAGCTCAATTTTTCTTTGTTGATTCTTTTTGTATTTCTACTGTTTTAATTTTAACATTAATTGCAGCTGTTTTTATTGCTTCCCTGTGATCTTTGTTTGAATATTGTTCCTGTTTTTATATACATCTCTCTCAAAGATTGAACCCAAATTTTCTATTCATTTAATATTTGAGGAGTCTTAGACAATGCCACTATATTAATATGGTGTTTTTGAAAAAAAACTTCTTGGCTAAGTAGGCAATAATCATCTTTGCAAAGTGTGAAAGAGCATTGTCTAGCATCAATATACTCTTAAGTATAAAGCTTCTTGGTTATGACCTCTATCATCCAAAAGATATCTTTTCCAAGAATTTACAGTAATTCTTTGCATTTATCTTGTCACAGTTATCAACTTCAAAGTGGGACTATAATTTTACTTTTCCCACTGTAGTTTTTCTAAGTCATAGACTATTCTATGAATAACACAAACTATAGCCCACACAGTTGGTCTATTCAATGTAGCTCTCCATTGATCACTAAAAATTACTAAAATCAATGCCCTTGTTCAACTTACACATTTCTATTTGTAATGATTACACATTTCAGTTAGTGAGGTAGCTTTTTTTCTTTTCTCAAAATGGTAACAAGACAGCATAAGATTAGTGAAAAAAACATTAAATTTAAAGTTCCATGTTTCAGATAAAAAACTCTTAAGTTTAAGTAGATGCAAGTGACATTGTCTAGAAATCATTAGGGCTGTAACATTGTGACAATAAAAACAAAGAATTACATTAATCTGATGAAAAATAATAAAAATAAAAGTAAAATAATGATAATTCCTTATCTCAGAATTTCAACAAAGTTTTAGCCAATATTGTTAATATTGCATATCTTTTCTCTGTTTTCATTTATTGGGATCTGTCTACTCAGGATTTTGTTGCTATCTGAGTGCCAAAATTCCAAACATTTAACAAAAACAGCACATCTTTTAAAAGAAACATATAAAAGGTTATTTTCTGGAGGGAAAGTAGAAACAGAATGTCAGTTGAAATAACATTTATGTATTATTTTCAGAAATATACAAGGACAATAAAATATACATTTTTTCTTGCAGTAAAATCTTTTTATAAAGTAATTAAGTATTCTTAGAGCAGTGTGAAATATATGGACAGAGTTACTTCATGAGAGTCAGCCTTATATGTTTGTGAGTTTGTAGACAAAGGCTTAGTCAGCAGCTACTGTGTGTAGGGACAAGGCCTTAGTTGGTGACTGCTGGCTGCCATCTCTTCCAATGTGTGCATGTGCATGTATGCATGTGTAGATTCAACAAGTCTCCGTTATTGTTTTGAATCTTGAGAAGCAGTATGATTCTATTTTTATATCTATAAGTGGGATCCAAAATCTAATTTCACATAGAGATGTGAACGTTTTGAACACAAGATTTTCATTAGTTAGAAAATAATTTCACAATTTCTCACAAAAATCTTTTTCTCAAATTTGTGGGAGGGTTAAAGGGAGTTATTATTGTTATTTTTGAAATGATCTAAAAATAGCATGTGGTAGGTTTGCAAGTATTTGGGTGGTATTTGCCCTAGTAGTATGTGTTTATCGAACAAACCTGATTGGTTAAAAAATATGTGTAGGATTTAATTCCTATACATTCACAATAGGAGCTTCAAATATTTTCTTGTGGGTTAATCCACTTTTCTTGTTTATTACTCTTTGTAACATTCTTAAAATGAATTTTATTTTCTTGCTCATACATTGCCAATGTTTACAATTTCGTTTTTGATTGTTTTGTCATCCTTTTGGTCTTGATCAAAGTTTTACTCATTAGAAAAAAATGACCCAAAGCATTCCAGGTATTGATACTTCAACTTATGCAGCAAGAGATTTTCTAGGATCAAATGGTTATCGTTTGTCTTCGCAAACATGAATTGGCATCTCCATATTGCATATGATGTATCAAAGGTCCTCATGCACACTTCTTCTGATAGAATTCCTTGAAACCTAGAGCTCCTTAGCAATGGTATTAATCGGCTTTCTGGGTTTCTTATTGACAATTTTCTGCACCTTTTATACAAATTTGAGTGTTCTTATGGTATTAGGAGCCTTAGCAGGGTTAGCTTACATTACACACCTCTTTGATAACTTTCTATAAGTGGCTCTTGGGCCTTGTGTTAGGTTAACTTTAGTTAAAAAAAAAAGCAAAGAATCTGCAAAAACAGTAATGTGAGCATATTCTAGTACAGGCTGAGATGAAGACAAAATATCATCATGATTTCATCTCCAAGAAGGATGGTTTGGATATTCACTAGGATTTTACAGATACTTCTATTTCACTAGATGACTAAATGCACTGAATGCAGTTGCATAAAAAATAATAAAAGTGTCAAGAAAAAGTAATGTTTGTTTGTGTGTAGAAAACATAATTTGTAAATCTCAATTTAAACTATTTACATTGTTCAGACTGTTGTCCTCTTCTTTGCTGCCATACTCACAACATTTTGGCCATTGTATGCTCTGGCCTTTTTCAGGTGATTGTAATTTCGAACTGAACCCTTTATTTCAGCCACTGGGGTAGATTGTTCTAGCTTCACATGCTATGCCTCTTCCTGATATTTCAGTTTCAGTTATTTCCCTTTAACTCAAACCTCTAAGTTTTGTTTACCTCTGATATATTGAGCATACAGATCTTTGGGTTAAGTCACTGGATTATTTCAACCAATGCTTTTATCCACTGGGCCACTTGGTGGTTGAAATAACATGTTCAGTTTAAAATTTCAATCACTCAGAGAAGGCCGGAGCATACAACGGCCAAAGCATTATAAATATAGAAACAAAGATGAGGACAACAGTCTGAAAAATGTAAATAATTACAATACCTCATTTCAGAAACATATAGAGATATTGTAAATATCTGTTTTAAAATCTTGAAGGATAAGATGGACAACTCAAAAGTTCAGGCAACTTTAGGACTAAAATTCTTCCTCAAAGAAGGAAATGAAAAAAAATTATAGAAAATAAGGTATTTCCTGGTATCATAAGATAGGTGTCATTGTCAGAGAGATACGGGAAATGATGGACAACATGACAGATAAACAAATTAATCAATCTGTCAAAAATCATCAATCATTGAGATAAGACTTTGTAAGATTTTCCTTCATAATTTTAATACAAACCTTTTAAATAAATATCAGAATTGGAGCAACAGATGTGGTCATTTTCTTTTTCTTTGTTAATCATTACACTCCAAGTAAGGGAATAAAGCCACTAAGATGCAAGGTATTACTGAGTATGAAAGAACATGAGAAAAAGAAAAACATTATTAACTCCATCCCTGGCATAGACATGTATATACATTTTTACTGGAAGTGTTTTTTTTTAGACACAAATGAATAAACACATCCAAAAAATAACTTTCAAAAACCAGCTACAGACATGTTTATGTTGGTCTTGATTCTTTTTATGCCCTTGTGAGCTTGAAACGAGTCCAATTGTTAACTCATATGTCTGGTAGAGGTGTCAGTCACCATTCAGTTAGTTCAAGGTACCTCAGTTTCTTAGTTGATCTTGATTCTTTTTATGCCCTTGTGAGCTTGAAACGAGTCCAATTGTTAACTCATATGTCTGGTAGAGGTGTCAGTCACCATTCAGTTAGTTCAAGGTACCTCAGTTTCTTAGTTGATCTTGATTCTTTTTATGCCCTTGTGAGCTTGAAACGAGTCCAATTGTTAACTAGTATGTCTGGTAGAGGTGTTAGTCACTGCTCAAGTACTTCAAAGTGTCTCAGTTTCTTAATTACTATATTATAAACAAATAAAGATTTTGTCTGTAAATGAAAAGTAATTGATGGGGGAGGGGTTTACGGAGAGAGAACAATAAAAAAAGAATAAATAAGAAGACAGAGGATAATGATTGACATTGCATTAAAATTTTTGTAGATCAAAGCTGACAGGCCAAAAAGAAGCCAGAAGAGAGTTGCACAAACATGAATTGTGAGAGAAGCAACTTTCAGGTGTAAAATGATGAAGTCTAGCTACTAATCCAGTACTGTACTTAAATTCATAAAGTCCAGGTACCAAATAGGAAAGCTCATTAGACAATTACTATGAAAATATTGATAGAAAATGTGCAGGGAAGCTATATTATGGCAATGGGAATGTGACTGAAACTGAGATGCCAGCTCAGGACTGAAAACATTGCAGATTCATCATTGAATTTATAAATACATAACAGTAGCCTCAGAAGACATGATGTAATGTCAATATTCAATGCATGGGTAAATGGCAGACTTATACATGTGTAAGATAGATTCTGGTGAAAAAAAAAATGTTTATCGCAACACAGTGAATCAGTTTTTCTAGCAGAAGACATATCTATTGATTCAATATAATCATTCCATGCATTGAATATTGCCATCACATCATGTCTTCTGACGCTACTGTTATGTATTTAGAAATTCAATGACAAATCTGCAATGTTTTTAGCCCTGAGCTGGCAAGAGAATAGGATCAATCAGAATGAGAGTGCTGAAATTTTGCAACACATAATGAGCAAAGATGGTATGGAGAAGTTAATACACACAGAATATATTGGTCGCAATAGGGACAGGGAGAAACAGCAAATAACATTTGTAATGAAAACTATTATTACAACTTGAGAAGTTTTAATGAACTGATTTTACATGCTACTGCTATAACCTACCTTTGTTTCCTTGTGGCATGCAGGGAGGGATTTATAATCCAGGAGAGTTCCTTAAGGACCGATAATCTTATTTCACTAGGGAGTTCACCAAGGGTTATTAATCATTAATATTACAACCTACTTGATTATTTTGAGTGAATAGATGGAGGAATAAAAACATAATGAGGAAAGAAGGTATGGAGAACATAATACTCACTAAGCATACGGGATATAAGAGGAGCAAGGAGAAACAGTAAATAACCTATTTCATTATTGAGTTAATAGATGAAAGAATAAGAATTAAGATGTGTAGTAAAATTTCAAGAGTTACAAAGAGCAACAAAAGACAGGAACTAATGCAGAACCATGAAATGACATGGCATATGAAAGGAAAAGAAGTTTTAAAATAAAAAATATGTTTATATTTTATGTACAAGACATACTTTTTTTTATTTGTTCCCAGTAGTCCTTCTATGTTCCATGTCCATTAAGTGATCATGGCTCTCCACAATTTCCTCTGTTAGTTTTGCTGCCATTATGTTCTGTGAGTACCAAATTTTGCAAGCCTTCTTTTCTCATAATATGACATAGAAAGTTCAACTGTCACTACTTGATGTTAATTATGTGTCCTTTTCGTTTCCATTTTCTCTAAAACTTTGTCATTGCTCACATGTTTGGTCGATGGTATACTCATCAACCTTCTGTAGAACCATATTTCTGTTGCCTCATGTCTCTTCTTCTTCTGTGAGGAGATTGTTTAAAGCTAATTAAAATCAATTGATTTGTGCCTTTGTATTTGACCATGTTGCTTATCATCCACTGATGCATAATTACTGCATATCAAGCAAATGTATCGGCCTCTTGATGCTTGTTAATCTATGCAACTGGAGAATTGCCGCCTGATCAAGGTCTTTTTGTTATTGAAGTTTGTTCCTCTAGGTGGCAAAAGGTTTGTTTAGTTCCTTCCCATTGCCAGACTAACCCCAGTTATCATAGCTCTCTAAGATTTATATGTTTTATTTTTTTTACAACTAGACATTAACACATTCCAGAAGCTAGGCAGAATATTATGCAACAGGAGGGCTTTATTGATAACAAAGAAAAGAGCACTATGTGATATCTGTCCTCCTTTATGGCAGTGAATGTTGGGTGATCTCCTCAAAGATGAAGAAGACACTTGAGGCAATGGATGTATGGTTCTATAAAAGGATGCTAAGTATACCATGGACCAAACATGTGAGCAACAATGAGGTTTTGGAGAGGATACAAACAAGGAGGAAACTTATACTTAACATCAGGAAGTGGCAGCTGAAATTTCTGGGATATGTAATGAGAAAGGAGGGCTTGGAAAATCTGATACTCACAGGGTAGACAGAGGAAAAGAGAGACAAGGGAAAGCAATATGTGACATAGTAGATGCCAGAAAAGGGTCTGGGAGAAGTAGCAAAAAGACAAAACATATTGATAACTAGAAGGGATGAGGGAAGTGGAGAGCCATGATCACCTACATCCTGAAGGGACGTGGCACATAAAAGAAGAAGATTGATCGAAATAGAAGACAATTTATATGGAGCACTTAAAGGTTAACAGCATATGTTTTTATCTTACCTCTTTTGTAAAATAATCTATTTATTTTTTCTATTTTGCCCCAAGTAAGGGAGTAAATCCATTGAGATTATGGGGTTACTGAGTTTATGGTTACATCTAGCCAACTCATCTATAAATTGATGTTTCCTCATTGCAAGACTCGTACTGAGCTTAGAGTTTAGGTACCATACCAAAGAGCTCATCCAAAAAATTACCATGAAAGTATTTATAGAAAAGGCAGATATGATAGGACACTTTGTTTTCTCCCAAAATATCTGAAAAACTCATCCTGTGTCTCATTCAGGGTGCGATGGATGAATAGTCATCTAATTTATGCAAAACTGAAAATAACTGACATTTCATTTTAACAAATAGATTTATCAAATTTACACAAAAATATCTTGAAAAACTAAAGAGTAAATTTATTCAATAAGATCACTATTTTTACCTAAAAAGGCAGTATGCTATAACATTATACATTAGTACATGTGTGTGTGTATATATATATATATATATATATATATATATATATATATATCTACACATACACAAAAATGTATATATATATATATATATATTAATATAAAAAAAATGTGATATATGTATATATATATGCATATATACAAAAGATGTGTAGATATATATATATGTGTACATAGACACACACAAAATATGCATATGTCTATATATATATATATATATATATATATATATATATATATATATATATATATATATATTTTATTGTCATCCACAGACAGCTCTTCAGTGTGCCTAGATGTCCGATATATATATATATGTGTGTGTATGTGTGTCTGTATATATATATTTTTTGCATATATGTATATATATACATATATATATATGTATGTATATATATGCATATATGCAAAAAATGTGTATATATACGTTGTATACATACACCACATAATAAAAATATGTGTATATATATTTTATATATATATATATATATATTGTCATCCACAGACAGACTGTATAACAGCTCTTCAGTGTGGCTTGATGTTCGATTGCTTCAAGCTGATAAAAGATGTGTTTATATATATATATATATATATATATATATATAGTGGAGGAGGCATGGTGGAGTAATGATTAGCAGCTCGGATTGAGTAATCGGAGAGCTGAGTTTGAATTCCAGTCACTTATGTGTTAATACCAATGGGAAAGGTAAGAATCCTCTTCTTCTCCCTCCAGCTGTGGGTAAATAGAGATGAAGGTGAATTTAAGTTTATTTATTTTTAGATAAACACACAGTGACTAAGGGAATTTGATTTGCTTTATCAAAGAGTCTTGCATTATTAACTGTAATAGTCACTGTTTACAAACCCATATTTCCTCCCCAGAGAGCTCAACTGAAATGAATTTTTCAGGAGCATATATATACCACTTATATATATATATATATATATATATATATATATATATATATATATATATATGCCACTTAAATATATATATATATATATTTAAGTGGCATATCTTCATTCAAACATGTTTCATTGAATAATATAGACATATTATGTCTATTTGTTTTATAATAATTCTTTGTGGTTCTCTAATTAGATTCTTGATATGAAGTGGAAATTCAGCAAGGAAGGCACTATAGTTGTATGTATGTATGTATGTATAAATATAGAGAAATATTAATGTACAAAATGCTAATTTATTTCATTTATATAGAGTGATTTTCCAAGTGTAGCTCAGATTTGGCACAAGGCCAAAAGTATTGGGCACCCAGTGAGGATCGAACTCACTACTCAGTCGTAATTGTTCTAGAGAGACAAGCTTGCTAACAATTACACCACCCTGAGGTGCCCAATTTCATTTATATATATGTGTATCTATGTATTTGTCTGTAAACACACAGTTACATGCACATTAATGCAAACATCATTCTTCATTTAGTCTCCCATGAATGTTCTAAAAGTGTCTGTAATGTTTGTGTAAGTGATAGATTCTACACCTGAACATTTGTGTGTACATTTTTCCTTGACATATGCTTGTTTGTGTGAGTGTGTACGATAAGCAGCGGATGTTGATGCACCATACGGCAATGCAAAAACCCAGCTATTGTCCTGTCTCAGACCTGACTTGAACATGATTCATCTAATCCTTGGTATATTATTGTGACACTTACCCACACACTCAAAACGAAGATCAACTCACTTGGCTATTTTTGCCCCCATTACCCACTCCTTGCTGCTATCAGGACTCTTCCTGTCCACACAATCCCCCATGTTCTCTTCTTAGCAACAGTGAAGAGTTTAAGCAAGTGAAGACATAACATGTCAACCAGCAACAAGATATTCATTGGCATCCATTTTTGATAGGCAACTTAGGAAACTAGAGAGGGAAATGCTGATCATCAACCTATCCTCCCCTCCACCCACCCCTGGCTTAAAATCTACCTTCCCTAATCCTATTCCCAACACCCTGGTTACCTATGCAATTCTATTAATCCACAGTATATGTAAATAGTAGCTGCTTGATTACATAGGACACGATAACTGACAAGTGAGGATTGGCTAGAAGGTTTGTATTTGAGGAGGTCATGAAGGGGAACAATCTCCAATGGAATCAGGCGTTTTTCTCCTTCTTTTTCAAAAAGTGCCATTGCAAACTCATTATGTCTTGACATTCTCCTTACGTCCCTCCTTGATTAAGAGTAAGAAGAAAATATATGGAACCTGGTTGAAAAAAACTGTCTCAGCAGAAGTTAATGAGTAATGATGTACAGAGTTCATTTGTCTGTAAAGGGGTGGGGTGTGTGATATTTCCAGTCCCAATTCCAACTTTTTTATGAATAAATAATGTGGTCTATTTCCGATATAATCAATTGTCTGGCCCTTCCTTCTGTCTTTTATTTGGTTGTGGGTTGGTCCTCACAGTGAAAATTTTCTAGGTGAAAATATAATCGTGATGGAATGTTGTTAAAGGAAATGGATGGAAGGTCCAGCTTGCAAAATTTAGAAGTGGAAGAAAAAAACCAAAGATGAAGAAAACGAAAAAGAAGAAAGAACTTCGGTTAGAATAATATAAAGGGACTATTGCAGCAGACAATAAACAAACTAATTAAATCAATTATTTATGTCTATGTTATTATTGATAGAAAGCCATCTTAAGTTTCCTATTTTAGCACTTCCTACATATTTTCTAGAATCCAGAAATTGATTTTCATTTTCTTTTTTTTTTCAATCATTTCATCCAAAGCAAGGCAATAAAAACCACTAGGACACAAGTTGTTGCTGAGAATGAAAGAAACAGAGGTAATGATAAAAGAACAGGATTCAAAGAGACAGAATATGATGATTAACAGTGCATTTAAATTTATCACTTTAATAACACATTGATGAAAAAGATTTCTATCAAAGTTATCCTGTTGTAATGTGTAATACTTGAGGTTGTATATTAATAAACATAGCCAAGGATGTTAGCATTGTGATTATGATACCTTTTATTTTTCATCATTTCCTCTTAAGGCAATAAAACCAACTAAAATGCAAGGATCTAATGAGAGTGGTACAAACAGAAAGGACAATAAAAGAACAGAATTCAAGGAAACAGATAATGATGATTAAAACTGGGTTTTGACAGTTGACAAGAAAGCAGGAAGTCAGAAGAGAATTTCACAAGAGAGAAATGTGAGAGAAAAAACAGTATAAAAATTACAGTTACAACTACCAATTTAAATAGGGAAATTATGAGATTGAGCTGCCAATCTAGTACTGCACTTAAATTCATGAAGTCATAGTATCAAAGAGGAAAGATCATTTGAACAATTACTTTGAAAATATTTATAGAAGAGGTAAAGGTGTGTTACGTTAGAGTGTTGGGAAAGTGACTGAAGCTGAGATGCAAGCTCAAGGCAGCAAAAATTGCAGTTTCTTCTCAAGAATCTCTAAATACATATCAGAAGCAATAGACTAGATGTAACAGCAATATTCAATGTATGGATACAACATCGATTTTGGTAATGAAAACTTTATTGTTGAAAATTCTAGCTGTAACCATAAGTTCTATGCTAATGGTTTCTTCTTAAACTTTCCTTCTGGACAAGATTACATAATAGCAAAATTCTTGACAAAAATTTTACATGGGTAACTGGCAATGTTTTGGAGTACATAAAAAGATATAATAAATAATGAATTCACTGATTAACATTTTCCACTGACATGAAGCGGAAAGTGTATATTGAATCAGTTGCTAGGTTTGCTATGATAATTGGTTTATGGTGATGTGCTAGACAATGTCTCAACTGAATCCACCTTGCACATTTATAAATTTACCATTTGTCTTTGCTTGATGCCACACCTGGTCTGGAGCTCCTTCTATACATTTAGAGATTCTTGATAAAATCCAAAGAAGAATCTGCAATGTTATTCGTCCTGATATGGCATCTTGGTTTCAGTAACTTCCCACCATCATAACATAGATTCTCTGTGCCTTTTTTATAGTAATTGTTCTGATGAACTTTCCTGTATGATTCATACACTATAAATTTAAATGCAGTAATAGATTGGTGATAATATCTCATTATTTTACAGTTGAAACAGCTAGATGTAACCATAAGTTTTATGCTAACAATTTCTTCTATTGCACTTCTTGCTTGTGGAACTCTCTTCTAACTTTGTGCTTCTCAGTTGACTTTGGTTTTCAAAAATTTTAAATTCATTGTCAGAAAACATAAATAAAACTATCAGTAAGAAAATCAGTATCAAAACTAAATAAAAATTGTTTCTAATTTGTGTCTTATCTATTGATACACTTGTATTAATTTTTTCATTCAAGTTTTCTTTATATTAAAATTCTGAATGTCCAAACTCCAAACAATAATAAAATATAAATAAATAAAACATGTGTGTGACTGTTAAATAAATCATTTGTAAGTACAAACATATATATATATGAATTCAAAAGAGTAAAAATAGTCTTTAGTTGAGTAGTTGGTCTACCAAAAAGTCTTTTAATAGTTTGGTCCACAGTAAAAATCTGTGGTTGAGAAAAGATTTTTAAGTAGTGGTTCCATAGAAAAAGATTCACTGTCCATCCGAGATGTTTCTGTTGGAGATGATTCATTTAAAGTCACCAACACATGTTTTTTTTTTATCATGTGCTGGTGGATGGGGATGAAAAAGCTATGTAGCCACATCTTTCAACAACTTGGAGTCAGTCGCATCTCTGCTCCTGAAAACTGTGAGTTTTTATAAGAAATTATCTCAAAAGTAGGCCCTAGAATAATAGGGTTTTAGTTTTCACTAACTGGTCAAATATTTCAAATGGTGAAGTCAATTTGTAAGCATCAGGCACTTTGTTTTAAAATGTTATCTCTTGTATTGTGGAATGTTTTTGCCAGGTTTTTAAATATTGTCTGTTATTTGGTAGAAAATAAAGTTTAAGCATGTTCTAATATGGTATGTATTTGGGAATGTAATTGTGTTGGAAATAGGATTTATTTACTATACACTATCATTCGTGTACTGTTCAGGGATATATTTTTTTTATATTGTCTATATTGTGAATGTAATAAATTTTTTTTATCTTGGAAAATGTTATTTATGAAAAAACTTTTTTTAAAAATAATAATCAAATGTTTTTCCATCTTATTTTACTGTTGTATTTGTAATTATTGCTTTCTTTGTCTGCAAACAAAACAAAATAAATGACTCTAATTTTAATCTTTCTTTACACTTTGTAGATGTCGTCATGTTTTTCAGGTGGCACACTAGCTAGATATACTGCTGAGTTGATGCTATTTGCCAAAAGTTATTTTGATTATGAGACACTTTAATTTGTAAAAATTAAATCTATCACAGCTTTGATAATTAGTCATTGTCATGATTAATATAGCAAATAAACTTCTACTAATTGTGAGGAAATTTAAAACATGAAAATTTATTTGCATTTTTATAACAAAGTTTTTGTAATTAAGTACATGAGTGTAAATTGATTTTTGTATCTTTTTCACAGAAAACAGTCATTTTTATTTTAAATGTTCATAGAAATAAATATGAACCTGATACATATATATATATATATATATATATATATATATATATATATATATATATATATGAGAAGGCATGGTGGAGTAGTGGATAGTGGCTTGTATTGACGAATAGGAGAGCCATGTTCAAATTCCAGTCAAATCCATTACATTCACTTACGGGCTAATAACCTTGGCAAAGGTATTAATCCTCTTCTTCTCCCTTCAGCTATTGGTAAATAGCAGGACAGACTGGGTTCTATAGCCTTGGATGGTAACCGGTCGAAAAGAAGACAACTCTGAATTCAAAACATGCAAAGGGTCATTTGGGGACTTTGTGGGACGTACTGCACCAGGTCTCTGCATTCAGCCCTTCAAAAAATATGGTTGGTTCTGCACAAAATCTTCACCACTATAATCAAATCATATGTGCTGGTGTCTGGCTGTCAGTTCCTGGGAACTGAGCTGCTTGAACCTCATTCCTCGAATACGAATGGAGAGTCCACTATATATGTATATATATATATATATATATATATAGAGAGAGAGAGAGAGAGAGACTGTGTATAGCATGTTTTTATTAAGACATGTCTCATTACATACTTTAAACAAATTTTGTCAACCTATTTTTAATAGGATCCTCTTATATTTACAGACAAGTTTCTTAGTATCCTTATTAAAGAAAGAATGAAAATTACCATGTTGATGCATATTCATTTTATTTTGAGTACTTATGACATTAACACAATATTGTCATCAGGGTGGGTTTTTTTCTCAGACAAAGCTTGTTGTGCTCATCATTTTTCTAAGAAAAAATTGTTGCGTTCATTTGATAATTAAATTTTTATGTGTGAAGTGAAAAATGCTAAGGTTATATACTGTACAATTTTTAAATTTTATCATGTAGACACATGTGCAAATTTCAAGGGAGTTAACCTAGTTATTGAAATTACTAAATTTTTTTTTTAAAGAAAAACTATTAATTAAAACTTAAATACTTTAAACTATCTACTGCAAATATTTTAAAACATTGATGCAATATTCATAATTAATTTTATTAAGGGTTGGTTTCAATTTTTTTAATATAGATAGTTTCAAGAATTTTTAGTTTATGCTTATTATTTTTATGAAAAAGTATAGTTGTATTTTCAACAAGAATTTTCCTAAATTACAAATGTGGACAGATGTTAAATGTATCTCGACTTCAATTACTTTTCCACCACTGGGATGTGATTGCTTACGTCTTTTCTATAAATATTTTCATGTCAGTTGTTCTAATGAGCTTTACTCCTTGATACGTCAATCACATGAATTTAAATGTAGTACTATTGGCAACTAGGATTCACTATTTTACTGTTGAATAATTTATGTAACCATAATTTATATTCCAATAGTTTTTTTTCTTGTACTTCTCACCTATGATCTTCAAAAATTTAAATCCAACATCAATTGTTGATTTCCAATCTGATCGAATGACAGCAAGAGTTTAACCCCTCTGCTTTTATAGGAAAAAGTCCACAAAATGCATGCTGGGATACTTTTCTTGGTCAATAAAATAGGTTGATTTACAATGACTCAGTCCAGATCTACTTTGGCTATATGGAAGATCATTGGATTCACTTGTATGACCTAGCTTTTCTGCATAGATGTTAATTCATGGTTTGTAAACCTTTTTGCTTTCTTACCTGTGAATTTAAATTACTTATATTGTTTGTCTTTTTCCCCTGATACTATTTAATTTTTGCCCCCTCTTTTTTCTATTGCAAATATTATTAATTCTGTCCATTGAACAGTTGTGTTATTTATTTTGCATTTGGGCCATGACTTCTATCTTGACATCAATCACTAGCTTCTCTCTTCCTGAATCATGTTTTTTGTTGTCCTTTCTCCTCACTAATGTCTTCTTTCAGTCTCAGTAATTCCTTGTATCTTAGTGGCATCATCAACTTACTTGGGGTGACATGATTAAAAAAAAGAAAAGAAAAAGGTAATATATGGTGACTGATTTCTGGTACCCTAATATCCAACAGTTTCTGTATTATAGTTTGTATATGTGCTCAGTGGGGGGGGGTCAGAGGGTGTGCGCCCTGGACATTCATATCAGAAGGGCATCCAATCAAAGAGTGAAATAAAAGTTTACTTTATATTTAATTTGAATAAAGTTTTTTATTTCATATTTCATGTTTTTTTACATATTTTAAAAGTCTTCCATTCTCCCATTTCTCTGTACTAGGCTGTATAGTTCCCCACCACTTACTCGAGTCTTAGGAGCATACAGTCAGGGAGATGTCTGAACATTAATGGATGTGGTGTTCTAACTGGATAAACTGAAAGTATATATTTTACTACACAAAGTACTTTTAAGCAAGAAAACTGTTAAATACATTTGATGTTGGTCCTTTAGCTTGTTATAGGATAAGAGTTGCAGGATCAGGTAGAATAATCTTGCGGAACCATAGCTTCCTAAGGAAACTTGAAGTGCCCGTAATCAAGACCCCTATGCCAACTGCCTTGCCTGTGTCACCTGAGCCGATGATTACTGATATGTGTAGGCCACATCAATCTTCCAAAGAATCGGGAAATGGCGGCATTACATTGCGAAGTGACCTGGCATCCCAGAGACCTACTCAGTCACTGCCATAAAAGACCAGAATCCCCAGAGCACTATCCCAGCTACTCCTAGTAGTTGTTGGTCAGGCAACAAGGAACTGATTCCTCCCCTATGATTCCACAATGGGGAGAGGAGGGAAATGTAGAAGTCAAATGACTTACCTGCAAACATAGCTGAATTTTTGTATCTCCTGGGAAAGGCAAGCCAGCTTATTTATCTCATTTTATAGGAGAGCACCTAATGTAGCAGGTGAGTAGGTCCATTTCGCTGGAATGGACCTGCCCAACACATTTGCATGAGTGGACTCTATTCACCAATATATCTCTCCATTAAATGACTCAGTGCTGCATTTTAGCTGAAAGTGACTAGACCAGTCTACTTGTGTGTCAGGCCACTTTGCAAGCCAACCAATATTCTATAGTCAGAATGTTTGACTGTGAATAATAAACTTTGATCAAAGTTCTCTCTGAATAAAGGTTAAAATGGGCAAACACTTAAAAACTGATCTGCTTGTCTTTGATGATATTTTTTGGTTGTACTTATCCCATATATGGTACAATATTACCATAATGCAAACCAAGAATGTACGTGGTAAAACGTCACTACTCTTTTAAAATATAATACTCATATTTTCATGATAGCTTAAGTAATACAAATGTATATGTGAATGTTACCAGAAATAACCCCCTAAAACACAGTAATCATATCTTTTAGTTTATGTTAATAGATGCTAAAGCAGTAGTGAATGAATGCCTTCATTCACACACACACACACACATATAATAATAGCTGGCTACTCATATTCAAGAATACCTGTCTACTATGGCAGCTAGCCAATCCTTATTGCAGACGTTTGCTCAGGCACATTTGTGTTTGTTCAACATCCACAGAGCCCACCTGTGGTTTATATTGGAACTATGCTGAGCAGGTCTTAGTTACAGTTTCTGGGAGAGAGTGTGTTATCTAGCATGATCAATAATTTGAACAAGGCCAGCACACTCAAGCCCTCGGCCATGATGACTTGTGGCTTTTTGCTAGCAGAGCTATCGATGGCTCACAAGAGTTCTGTCTACCCAATTTCACTCACAAGGCTTGGGTCAACCCGTGGTATGGTTTTCAGGCACTTTCCAAAGGTGCTGATCCAGTCCAATAACATCAGGAAATTGCCTTCCTGACAAATCGCCCATAGTGAGATTTGACATATATATATATATATATATATATATATATATATATATATATATATATATATATAGAAAGGGAGAGAGTGGGTAGAGATAGATACATATTTAAGAAAATATATAGTATTTTGATAAGCTAATATTTTATACCCAGAATACCATACTGTTGGATTCTCTGGAAAACATGTCATGTCACTTCAAAACATAAGTAATCTTAGTTCTTCATATATTATTTTTCTTTGTTATCTGTGAATTGCTATGACTGGAGCGTGATTTCCTGTCTTCCACAGTTATTAATCTTATACTCTGGTTGTCCAGTCTATCCTGATATTTAACCAATGACTAGGATAAAAGAGAAAGATTCATACCTTTTCCAAGGGCATTAGTGTCAAAGTCAACATATCAGACATAGTCAGAATTTGAACTAGGTTAGTAGAGACAAATAACTGTTACATTACCCATACATCATCACTTGTGCTTACTGTTTACTTTTGTTTGTTTTTTTAAGAGTCACAAAGTAGATATGTTCATGTTACAGTTCTAAGAAAATATTTAAGCAAAATATTTAAAATATAATAATTTAATAATAATTCAAGCAAAATATTTAAAATATGTAAGCAAATTTAACTTCATGTTACATGTCACAAAGTAGATATGTTCATGTTACAAGAGTTCTAAGCAAATATTTGAGTACTGCTTTCAAATAGCAATTCTCTTTCTTACATTTCTGTTTCTTTTAAATAAATTCCTTACATGAATGAATAAATGTCTCATGGTCTACTTATATTTATATATAATAACCTTTTTCTGTCTATGGCTCTCATTCTATTCATCTATGTATATATGTCCATTTATTTTAGTTTGTTTTGCCTATCTATCTTTAAAAAAGACCATTCTTTTTTTTGAACCTCATGAACTGATGCTACAGATTCACAAAGAACTGTAGGAAATAACAGAAACCATATCACTTGAGGACTTTCAACACCAGCAACAAGTAAAATGGATATCACATGTAACTTGTGTGTGTGTATGTACATTATATAAATTATGAAGGTCGCTCCAACAGTAATACTTTCAGTTTTATTATGTTGTCCTACAACAGTGGTAGTTGGTATTGAACCTTTCCGCTAATAATCCATAATTTTTCATGCCTTTTTACAGGTGGTACTTTGGTAAAATGCCATCTGATATATAGGAAAATCTGAAACAGAGCTGAATCAGTGAATTCTTCCCATCTATTATTTTTATATGTGACTGGCCTATATATCTATGGAGATAATGTCACATAGTGGAAATGCTATTCAAACTATGCATTTCATTTTATAGTCTTGTCTATCCACTTTTGAAAATAGAAAATGGATACAACTTTCAAAAAAGAATGCTTATAATCTTTATTTGATTAACAAGCAAGAATGTTGATATTGATCTTAGTGTTAATTTGCATGATTCTCGGAACACTGTTAAAATATTTACAAAATTAACTCCAGTTCTTGTTTTTTAATAAAATATTAATTATCTCTAAGCATTGTCTTTTTCTCATGAACAATGAGTTCTGTCTAGCTCATTAGTCTAAACCAATTACATTTTAGATTTAAATGAGAACAATATTGTGGTAGCATAATAGATAATGTCTTGGAATGAGAAACTGGAGATCTGTTTGAATTCCAATTGAATTCATTATACTTATATGCAAATACTTTTAGGGAAGGTATAAATCCATCTCTTTTCCCCCAAAGCTATGGATAAATAACAGGACAAATTGAGCCTTGTAACCTTGGTTAGCAACCAGTCTAGGAAAAAGAAAACTCTGAATTGAAACCATCCCAGAAAGGGTTTGACTAACTAGCCCAAGATACACCACCGTTATTAAAGCTGCCATACATAATCCTAAGGGGTTATGGGATTTATAATCATGATTGTGAGAGCAATATTATCATCTAAATGCAGTCTATTCATATCTGTCTGTATATACACACAGAGTTATGGCCATATCACATTGAAACACTGGTCCTCGTATGATCACCAAAGTTAAGCAACATTGAGCTTTGTTAGTAATTAGATGGGTGACTGCTTGAGAATACTAGAAGCTGTAAGCTTCGATATGTTGTGGTGTAATGGCTAAGAGCTTGGAGTTCAAAATATGCAAATACCCTTGGGAAAGGTATGAATCCACACCTTCTCCTCCTAGCTATGGGTCAATTAGTAGAACTTGTATCAGTAAAAATCATAGTGATCTCCACAAAAATTCTTACAATCTAAAAATATTTTCTGACATTAAATAACTTGCAAATGGTTGATAAGCCATAAAAATAAGATCAATCAATTAATCAATATAAATATAGAAGTTTTAACATATATATAGACAGCTATCTAATATCATGTCATTTTTATGTTTATCAGAATAAATGTGAAAGTTATTAGTGTCATTATATGGATATATTTATACCAGCATGTTCCATTGATGTCTATAAATGAGTTTTTGTTGGGTATAGCTGCAAGGAATTTAGCGAGGTCTGTAATATGAGACACAAACGTGTTCAAAGTGGTTTAAATTAAATAACTGCTGCAACCAATAGCATAACTAGAAGTTAGCTGATTGCATTGTGAACCAGTTGTACAGTATTTTTGTACAATGAGTAGTTGCATACACATTGAAAAAACTGTTAACTATGAAAGTGTTCAAATGGTTAGCAACAAGACATGTGTCTGTCAGATTTGTCAAAATAAACTCTAATTTCTGGTTCTTGTGAATTCTAAGAGAACATATCACATGATTACAATGTCACCATCTTTTTACAGAGCCTCCTGCAAGAAAACTGGCTCAAGAGCCTCATGTAGTCTCTTCCATATATGAACTCAACCATCTGCCTGAAACAGATTGAAACATGATTCATATGACCAAATGACATGGATCCAGTCTTCTATGATCCAATAGCAATATTTTCTTTTTCAATTGATGCCCACTGACTGATGCCATCACGTCAATAATGGTACAGATGATTACTGATGATGACAAAACCCCATAGAATGCAGTAAACTCTGTTCAATGACTGATGGATTTTGCAGCACTAGCATTAAATTGAGATGTGATTTAATGTTATGTTCCACTTCATTGGATGGTTATCATTCTTAACAGCCAGCAACAGTCCCATTCTTGCATTGCCAGAGGTTGCCAGCAATTGTCACTGATATCTTTCCAGATTTCACTTATTCTTGGTATGCTTTTGGTATTGTTGCCCAGGAAAAATCTAGAAAAATTTGAACATCTGTCCTTCATTCTACAGTCAAATGGTGTTAATTCTTGTCCACATACAAAAATTGACACAACTACAATACTTCTTTACTTATCATACATCTGGCTATGATTATTTTTTGGTAGGACAAAACTATCCTATATATTGCCATCTCCAATGTTTTGAAACTTTAGATTATGGGGATACTTCTCTACATTCTTTTTGGATTTTGAAAATCATGGATCTCCACAACTCTCTATCTATCATATCTATAAGCAATGTTTGCATACTTACTAGCCTTCCTAGTTCCTGTTCTGCAACTCATTTACATCAACCTTGTTTGATATGTTACTTGATGGTTTTCTTTGCCATTATTATCTTCAATATACAGTGCTGTGCGAAAGTAAGTGAACCTCTAAGATAATATTTAAAAAAATATCTCTTTTGCCAGATGATCAACAAATCTTAATTAAACTCAATCAGTCAGTTATGTGCCATACATGCTTAGGCGATCATGTATCTTTTGATACATTACTTATGAGGCAGATTATTTCCCGCAGTAAGTTGCCATTTCTTGCTGCAGTAGACTAGTTGCCATCCAAGGCTACAGAACCTGGTCTGTCCTGCTATTTACCCATAGCTGGGAGAGAATAAGAGGATTCATACCTTTCTCAAGGGTATTAGCATGTAAGTGAATGTAATGGATTTAAGTGGAATTCGAACTTGGCTCTCCGATTCCTCAATCTGAGCCACTATCCATTACTCCACCGTCCTTCCTTAATTAAACTACATATTCATTAAAAAAACCTTTATTAAATCAATTACAACCACTTTCAAAAATTTTTATCAAGCTGGAATAAATATACTAATTAAAAACTAATATGTGCAAAATTAAGTGAATCCTTACATGTAATATTTGTTCACTTCTCCTTTTGGGGTTACAATGGATTTTTTTTGTTTTTTTAACTAGGCTGTTCTAAGACTTGAAATTTCTTTTTACAAACCCATTTTTTGTGGATTTGTTTTGATGCTTCAGATTATTGTCCTGTTGGAAGTTCTAGCCCTGACCTAAACTCAAATTTTGAACTGAGAATAAGAAACTTTCATTTAAATTTACTTGGTTTCTTGCAGGGTCCATTGTGCCATCAATGTGTACCATTTTGCCTGTTCCACCTGCAACAAAGCACATCTAAATCATACTACTGTCACTGCCATGTTTAATGGTTGGTATTAAATTCTTTTCTTCAAAAGCCTTATTAGGAGCTCACCAGATATACCACCTATTGTTCCTCCCAAAATGCTCTAGCTTGGTATCATCAGACCATAAAACCTTTTGCTTGAATGTTTCTAGCTTATTAATATGAGTTTTGGCCTAGTTGAGGTGAGCCTGCTTGTACTAGATCATAAGTAGTGGCTTTTTTCTAGGCATTCTGCCATGAAGATTAGCATTGTTCAGATTTTGTTGCACTGTAGATGTATACACATTGATTCTAACATTGACCAGTGAGCATTGGAGAAGTGCAATGGCAATAGCAGGATTTGCCTGGCCTCATCGAACAAGATGTTTACTTCCTCTTGCTATTATCTTTTGTGGACAGCCACTTCTTCATTGTGATGACATCATACTAAAGGCCTTCCATTTATAAATAATTTGTTGCATGGTAGATGCATATATTCCAAATCATTTTGATAGCCTTTTGTAGCCTTCTCCATAATTATAGGTTTCATCTATGTGATTTTTTAAAGCTTGAGGAAGTTCTTTTGATCTTTGCATATATATTTTCTAAATTAAAACTAAACACATTTGCATCCACAAAGTGTTATATTGTTTGATTGCAGTATACACAGCTTACCAAAAAAATGTCATTTTGATTTTAACATGTGCATAAAATATTATTTGCACTGGTAACCACGTAAAGCAAAATTACAAAGTGTAAATATAAGCGTTCACTTACTTTTGCGCATCTTAATTTTTAACAAATATTACATGTAAGGATTCACTTAATTTTGCACATATTAGTTTTTAATTAATATTTTTATTCCAGCTTGATAAAAATCTTTGAAAGTGTTGTAACTGATTTAATGAGGATTTTTCTTAATGAATTTATCATTTAATTTTGTTGATTATATCGAAGAAAAGAGATATTTTTTAAAAATATTATCTTAGGGGTTCACTTACTTTTGCACAGCAATGTATCCTATGAGTATCAGATTCTCCAAGTCTTCTTTTTTCATTATGTATCCCAGAAAATTTAACTCTTTCTGATTCTATGTATTGGTGTCCTTTTTGTTTCCATTTTCGTTAAAACCTTCTAGTTGTTCACATGCTCTGTGTATGGTATTCTCAGAACTTTTTCTAGAACCACATCTGTTTTCACAAGTCTCTTTTGTCTAGCAACCATTGCCATATAGGAGGATTGACATTGCATGGCATTTCAGCTCTCTTCTTTTTTTTGTTTATACTAAAATTTTTCTATCTGTCTATATCTCTGAGATGAGGTATTATGATTACTTCCATTATTTGAACTGTTATCCTCATCTTCACTGCCATATTCACAACAATCTACCCCAGTGGACAAAATAAATTCCAATCACCTGAAGAAGGCCGGAGCATACCACAGCCGAAACATTGTGAATATGGCAATGAAGATGAGAATAACTGTCTGAATAATGTAAATAATATAAGTAAAATGTTTCTGTCGCTTAATACTTTGCTGAGCTTTTGGAATTTATCTTTCCAGTGAGTTATAAATAGACTAAGGAAGGAATAAATGGGGATAGATTTATAGATGAAAAGAAAATGAGGAAAAATGATATATCTGTAGATAGAAGAATTTATTTTTGTTAAGAGTTTATGCAAACATTGTATTCCTTCAGCAATTCTAGAAAGTACACAAATGATCAAAACTAAATATTGGATCAGAATATATTAAAAAAAACAAACAATAGATTGCAAAGGTTGATGATTCATAGTAACAAGAGTTTAAATAAACTGAAATCAGTCATCTGACAGGTTCAATTCTGCATAAATGACAAGAGATTTCTTTTTTACTATTATTATTATTATTATTATTATTATTTTCATTATGCACATTTCATTATCATCATTTCTTTTTTAAACTGTGATTTGTTTATTTTTTCAGGTTATGTAAGAAAACCATTTGTATTGATTGGCAGGTGGTCTGGGAGTGCTACCCAGCTGTTCTTAATGGTGGACAGGGCATAGTTAGCAAGACAACTTTGAAGTAGTATCAGTGCCCATGTTAATACAGGGCGCACCAAACTTGGCACCAGACCATTATGTTCTCTATCTGCATAAGTGACAGCTCTATAACTGCATCATTATTCAACGACATGCAAAGAGGACACTTGCTGCTCACATCATGTTATAAGATACCTGAAACATTTATTTTATTATTATCAACTTTGCCCTTTTCTTTTGTTTAATCTTAATTGTCTTTTTTTTGTCTATTTCCTGTTTAGTCTTTTCTTTACTTTTGTCTTTATTCAATCTCATTCTTCTTATGATTATTTCTTTTCTATTTTTTTCATCAAGCTGGTTTCATTTATTATTTTCTTTGTTAAAAGCTTTTTCTTTTTACTTTTCATCCTTTTCCATTCTATTTTTCTCTATCCTTATTTTTCTTCTTTTTCTTTCTCCTTCTCTATATTTATTCATCTTGTCTTCTTTTTTCTCTTTCTTCATCTTCATTTTTCATTATACAATTTCTTTGTATTCAATTCTCATTTCAATCTTCATTCTCATTTCCTTTTTCTCTTTTCTCATTCGCTTCATCATTCTCTTTATCTTCTCCCTTTTCATCTTCTTTTTTCTGGTCTTCATTTTCTTATTTTTCTTTTTCATTCTTCTCCCTGTTTTTCTTCTTCATCCTCTCCTTTCTTCTTCATTCTCATTATTTATACTTTTCTTCATTTCTCATCTGCATTGTTTTTCTTCTTTTCTACTTCTTCCTTCTTGTCTTCATTTTCTTCTTCTTTCTTCTTCATAATTATCATCTTCGTTCTCTAATTTCCTTCTTCATTCTCATTAGTCATAATTTTCTTTCCTTATTTTCTCATTCACTTTGTCTTTCTCTTATGCTTCCTTTTTCTTCTTCCTTTTTGTCTTCATTTTCTTTATTCTTCCCCCTAATTTTCTTCTTCATTCTTTTCTTCATTCTCCTTCTTCATTTTCTTCTATTTACTTTCAATTTCCTTTTTATTATTCTTTGCTTTTTCTTTTTCTCTTTTTTAACTCTTATTTTTATCCTTTCTATCTTAGTTCTCTCTCTCTCTCTCTCTTTCGTTTTTCTTCTTTTTCTGTTTTCATTGCTTTTCTTTTTTGGAAGAAGAAAAAAAATGTTATCAAAAAGAAACAGTTCATGATATTTATGTTTTCTTGTCAATCACAAATGGCCCATATGTTAATGATGAAATGGACACCTGAAGA